>ML986943.1:0-21649 GCA_010094045.1 Lojkania enalia | reverse complement strand
AAAACTGCGTCTATTGACTAGAAATGCGAGACATGCTACATATATATCCCTGGACCTGCCAAGGGGCTAACTGTGAATAGCTTAGCCGTAACATATCTTCTTAAAGACGGTGGATCGGTGTATATCTGAAATATTCCCTACTGTATAAAATTCCTGTTTTACCTGTATAGTTAGTCAAGTTCTTATAAAAGAGATCTGGAAAACCAATTGAAGTATGCACATTCCCTAATAAGGCCAACTATTGTATTATTATTATAGCATTATATTTCTGGCATAGCATAATATACCGGCACGATGCGGCTTCTAGCCTTCTCCAGTGACCATATAGCTTCCACCAGGATTTCCTTGCTTTCTGGATCTCTTAGTAATTTAATCCCTTTATAAGTGGTATGAAGCGTAGAATAGAAACGTAGTAAACCAATCTGGAGCCGGCATATTAGATGATATTCAAACGTATCCGCGGTTATAATAGTAGATATTTAACGTTCTGTGTAGCAGGATACTAATCGAGGACTAGCCTCGATATAGCGTAACAGGAGACCAGACAGTATATAGCTCCTTAATCCCCAACAGATAGCAATCAATAAAGTTTTTGTCCCCATCTATCCTAGTACCTTACAAGTTAGCGTGATGAACTAAGTTCAAGCACCCTCTTAGAAGCCTACACTTCCCAGATCCAAAGACCAAGATCATTGCATCTGCTTTGGTTGCAGGGGTTTCCAGCTATTCATTTGATAGGCGGAGTAATTTACGTCATGTCCATCTCGGAAATCTTTGGGTTCAACAGCACGGGTTGGCCCTTCGTCGCGAATCCGAAGCAGCGATGGATTCTGCACAAGGGACACAATATGTTGAAGAGCTACTGATTGTGGACGTCTATCTAATCTAGGGTCTTGATATGCTTTAAGGACTAGTGTAAGACTTAACACTCCCCTGAATACTTCACTCAATTTCTCGATCAGTATATCAGTTGCAACCAGCGACTAGGTGTTTCTAAGCCATGGGATGGATCACTTTCGAAGTCCATACCACCTAGACAAAGATATCAACGACTATTTGCTGCAGCTATCGGCTAGCCTGACTAATTCCCCACTTATGCTAGAAGCGAACGTGTCACCGCATTTTACTTGGCCCACATACTGTTCATGAATATGCATTATGCCTCTAGGTCGCGCATTGATAGAGAACTAGGGATCTGCGTGCATCTTTCAGTCTTGGAACAACATTTGGACCTCATCTACATGAAGTTTATTGATCGCAACAGGATCTTGATCTCGGCGCTCTCTCTCTTGTCGGGAAATTCAAGACCCAAGGTCTAGAAGGTCTTCGGAAGACGATATGAAACAGTAGAGATGCTGAAACATACGCATCTCCTCTCTGGCTACAAAATGGGAGTTCGAAATTCTGAGATATATTTCATTCTAGTGGCAGGTTTAATCAATTGCGTCGCTTGTTGGGAATAGGTCGCTAATCTGGAGCAAAAAGCTCGGTCTTGAGGTATGCTGGAGTTGCTGTTTTGAAACCTCCCACAGTGAATCGAGTCAGGTTACCTCAATGGGTCTTAGAGCAGCAGCTATTATCTTTAGGGACTGATCCAAGTGGAGTTTTCTTCTATAGTATCATACGGTAATGGCAATGTTGCAGTATAGGGCACTTCTCGTGCTACCCATACGCGACCAGCCCAGCGCCGCAAGAACATCCACTCAAATTACCTGCCGATACTGGCTGGAATACTCTGCACATTCCCAGGCGCCTATTCCCTTATCTTCTGGATGTATCCGCTCGAGCACAGTAATGGCACTCGACTTCAGTAAAAACTACTGCCGAGTGTGATGTCCGTCTCGTGTTCCTCCCCCAATCCAAATGTGCAAATTTGCTACAAGTTGAGTAGTCTGCCTCATGATGTGTGACTTGTATTTTTTTTGTTTTCCTTTTTTTTTTTTAATTTTTTTTTTTTTTTTTTTTGGCGGAGCAAAATCCCGATAATGCGTATTAAGCCTGTATGACCGGATGCATCGTGATGAGTTATAGATTCTGAATATGTGAGATTGCTTTAGTAGTAATTTGGTATAGCTTCGTAACTTTCTGATTCTGGAGTGCTCCCCGATCTGCTATGGGCAAGATCAAGCATCTAAGGGGAACCTGGACGTCCTGCATAGATCACCATGAGGAGAGCGGGATTAAGATTCCGTTCCCGAGAAGGTCAACACTTATATGCTGACACAGCCTTCATAACTAGGTTCGTTCCATCAGCCTTAAGAGCCTCGAATAGGAGATGCACACAGTATCAATCACAAAAATCAACGAAACCCAATATATACCCTCGATTACAAAGCAACCAATGACAGTATTTTCAAATCATGGTCTAATAATAATATATTATTTACTCCACTTGAGACCAAAAACCACTTCTACGACTCCCTTTACAGCTCCGCTCAGCGCAGCGTAGCTAAATATATTCATTGCAATCGCTAAAAATAAAAATAAAAATAAAAAATGAAAAATTAAAAGTGAAAAATTAAAAATGAAAAATTAAAAATTTAAATAAAAAAAAAAAAAAAAAAAAAAAACCCACCACTGTTTGCGCTTTTCGCCACTAGAATCCTCCACTCAACTCAACCCCTCCTTTCTACATATCTGCCCTTGCGCCCCGCTTCGTCTACCTATTATCGAAACTTAGTCCAATGGCAAACACTTGTTTGTTAAGTATGGTGTAGATGTAGATAATTGATGGAGAGAAGTTGCATTTGGGAAAGTTGAATGGAAAATTCGTGAAATGGATGATAGACTACAAAAAAAGACCTGGGAAGGTTTACCGGTGAATTACTCGGAGCGGAAGGAATGTGAAGATAAGAAAAGTATGGCGTTTAAACAAAATGCGCCCGCCGTCGATTCTGTGATGTGTCAGCGGTATAAGATGGATTTGCGCTGGCGTGATGCCGTAGATTCGCGGTTTTGATGCGGTACGTGTTTACCATGCCGATAGGTGCGATGGGGTTGTAGAGTTACAAAGGTTATGCGCTAAATGTGGCACGGGATGTTGTTCCCATGGACGCTGGTGGGTGATATCGAAAATGCACGCCAAGCTGACCCCACTACGTCGCTTCCCTTTTCTAGGGATCTTGCTCTTAAAGTGCTCATACGGAATGGTGTGTAGTCGAGCGCCTAATACTGTAAGCGTCACGAAGCAAATAAGGATGTGCAGCGATCGTACTTGTACCCTAGATTGTATTGTACGATGCTCGTGATGTTGACCTTACTTTTTGCGTCCGCCCTTATTGTCCGTCGTGTCTTCCTCATCGTCGTCTTCGCCATGATCGGAGTAGTCTTCGTTCATTGGGACAGTGTGCTTGCCTCGTCGAACTGGCATCTGTGAGTTACGGAATGAGCGTTACATGATACACGCACTTCTTTGATCTGGTTGACTATTATTAGGGCCAGCGGCGCTTGACCCGGATGGGTACCCCTCGCTCTGCCATGATGATTCCATGCGAGCGCTTGAGGGCTTGCTGGACTGGTATGGATAGGTAGGCTGCGTCCGGGTAGCCGTATGTACGTATGGGTCGGACCGCAAGGGATGTTGTACGTAGTTCGGGCCTTGCTGAGGGTATGTCAGGGCTGGACTCGGATAAGCCGTTGTAGATGGAGGAGGATAATTGTGCGATGGGTGTGTTGGTGGGATATATGTATTGTGATATGGGTAAGTCGTGCTGGGCGGGTATCTGTCATATGGTTGTATTGGCTGTGCCGGGGGATATCCTGGTTGAAACCGATCTTGAGCGGGTGGGGGTTGGACTTGTGGTTGCTGTGGTGGTTGAAGGGGAATTGGTTCCGGTAAAGTACTCCTGGAATCATAGAATGAGCGCCAAACTTCTCGAGACAGAATACAAAAAAACGAACCTTGCCCAGATGTAATCATATCCGGATCCATCTAAGACTTGTAAGTAACACACTAAGACAGGCTGCGGATGTAGTATACCTGATCTCAGCCTTGTTTTATAATAGTCGCCATGCGTCTCACTCCAAATCCATTCCTTATCTGCTCCATCAACCATGGTGAGAAAGAGACTGTTTACGAGACGATTAAGGTGAGTGTCAGGAGAGAAGGCATAGTCCAGCCTCAAAGGGAGTGTATGTTAGAAAGAATCGAGCAAGGGCCCAGTCTGACGGCAGTGGTGGGGCACACATCCCGCCTGCGGACGAATGGATTGCGATAGGTTGGGTAGCCATCACATGATTCCAGCTCCAGAGCCTCACTTCCGCTGCCTAACACACATCTACCTGTTTCCATGCAAGCGCTCTTATTCTACGTGCATTGCCCATGGAAAAGAGCCGGACCTCCTCCATGCTCCAGAAGCGATTCTATCCGGTTCCTATAGGTTCTGGCGGCTCTCGATGCCCGGTTCGTGTAGGTAGAGAGACTCGGTGTGTCTGCTTTTGTGCTTGTCGGGCCTGGCCCGGGCCGGTGGATATCCCTGGCACGACCAAGATTCGTAGGGTGTGATAAATAGAGATCTCATCTCCCAGTTATGCCATGCTGTTCGCGGGGATTCATTGTCCTGCTATGTAGAGCGGCCTTCCTGGGTGGGGCGTGATATTTGTTTTCAGCATGGATGCGATAGTGCAGACTAATGAATCTCTTTTGCCGCCCATTATCACTCCACGCTCTCAAACAGGGATTGGAGTTTACTGAGGAGCCCCCTCGTGAAAGCGCAACCGTCTGTTCGCCTACCCATGAATTTTAGAACATGAATACGATTCGACCTGGCAGACGCTTCTGGTGTCTTATCGTTCGTTCCGGGCCGCTTTCAATGGTTCGAACATCTCCGAGAGCTGCCGCCTTTGACTCGATCCGACATTCATTCTATCGGGCTAGAAAATACCTCTTTCGCGAATGACGGATGATTATAACGTAGTAGGTCCGACCGCTGTCTGACCGCCGAGGCCAAGCCTACGCAGCTAAATGCCGCGAATCAAATTATTTCGTAATTTTCAACCCTCACGTAAAAGATGTCGGTGGCATGCTGGACGATCATAACGAATTCCCCTGGGGATAATGGCTAGAGGAGGTTCGATCGACCAAGACTGGGGGTTGGCCTGTGGATGCTAAGCTTGGCTTGGAGAGGAAACGCTGCACCAAACCCGCTCCCCAGCTGCCCGGTCCGCGCAGGGATTTGTGAACCTCGGATTGTAGAGACCCACTTGGTAGAGCACGGATAAAGCTTAATATAATGGTAGCGTGTTTCCCGGTAGTTGTGAGAATCCTACGCTATGGTTCGCAAACAAGGCATGGCTCTGCATTGGCATGAAAAGATGGAACATCACAGAATCTAGGCAGGTTTGAGATAGATTTCTATTCTACAAAGAGTGAAGAGGCCCTAGGTAAAGCTTTGAGATAAGCCTCGAAGGGATCAAGATAATGACAGACCGGTAAAAAAAAAAAAAAAAAGGAAAGCATGCCCATGAAGACGGTTTGGTTCCAGATCGGAAGAAGTCAAGACCATGAAGAGATACCTGGGCCCCATTTTAGCTTCTGTATCGCTCCAGTGCTCAGAACGAAGACAGCTACTTCGATGGAGACGGGTAAATCTGTAGCAATGACCTTCCCTCCCGACCAATCGCCATGAAGAAAAGAAAGGTAAATCTGCCCGGTCGTTTAGAGAAACCAATTCAATTTGCTCTAACCGCAAAGTACCCAAAAACAAGACGGCCTGGGCTAGATTGACAGCAACGTCACACATTCGCTTCTGACGTGTTGCCAGCCGAATGGGTGATGCTGAACGGACACGCAGTGCTTGCATTGGCCATCGCAGCGAGGTCAACTAGTCTTCGTCTTCGTCAGGGGGGGTAATTATTGGACCAAGCAGCCCATATGCCGGTGGGCTTGGTGCTGGCTCGGTTGCATCTTCATCAGGCGGCGTAAGTATTGGCGGAAGAGTGAGGGTACCGGGGTCGGAAGTGAGAATCGTAGATTGTAGAAAAGCCGCAGTGGAAGTAGCGCGTACATAGGCGGTGAGGTGTTTCTGGTAGAGAATGACTGCAGTGCTTGCAGAGCGTAGTCTTGCACCCAACAGCTTTCCCCAAAGCGCCGCAGTGGTAGCTTTGCTTTGGGGCAAGCAGCCGGATAGAAGATTAACAAGGGTATTGCCATGGTCTAGAGAGCGTAGTAGCTGGTGGGTAGAGATTCCACGGCTTGTGCTGGGCAGCGCGAAAGTAGAGGCCCAGGGCACAAATGGAGCCACGATAGGGTGACTAATTGGGATGCTGGAAGGGAAGCTGGTGTAAGCACTGCGAGCATATAACTGGATTGAGGCAGCACCTACAGGACATAGGTAGGAGGGCGGACTGGCTTGCTCAGGGTCCATAGTTGGGGTGGTGCGGCCATAGAGTTGTCGCGAGTGGATGCACGTAACGCCGCAGCCGGGTCTTTTGGGGAGCTTGCAGGTACGTAGACACCTGTCGCATCCATGTTTTGGGACTGGGTTGGCAAAGCTGGCGAGGCTAGTGAAGCAGGCACGCTGGGAATCCGCCCTGAGGTTGTGCAGAGAGGCAGACTGTGACACTCGGTCAGTGCGTGCATTACAACAGGAGCATTGGGGGTATTGTGCAAAACAACCTTAACGATGCAAACGGCCCCATCGCAGGGAGTTCAGAAGTCCATCTTCGCACTGAAATCGCAGAGGGAGCTGTCAAGTGGTGATGTCGAGTGACAGGAGTTAAGAGAGGACTTGGGGAGGACTTAGGGGATGCGGACGGACCGGGAGTGGGGGCAGGCAGCAATGCAACTTGCATGGGATATGCCGTTACCCCCACAGCCAATTAAACTCAAGGGGGACCTCGCCTCACTTTCGACAGCTTATGCTCATCAACGTGGTCTAGAGCCTCATTTGAATGATGTGAAAATCTTGCAAATTATATAATTCCAGAGCGCAGCAACGTTGCAGGCCCGTTTGCTGCCTTTCCCAGGGGTTCGCGCCATGGACACCGAGTGGATTTGGGACGAAGGGCGACAGGACTACTATAGATGGCATTTCGGTCCCGGTATGGACCCTGCCCTCGTTGATGCAGCAGCGGCTGACAATTCGCAGCGGGGCAAAAGACTCTAGTATGGGCGAGGTGGGTGCGCGTTGGGCTCTCTTCATGACGTGTGTTGCTGAACGAACGCTTCCAGGAGCACAAAGGATCCGCCCAGGAAGGCGACTCACATTCCCGACCCGCGAAGCAGAAATACACCTGCTCCAACCGCCGACCCAAGACCATCAGCAACATATCCGTATCCCACGCCCTACTATGCACCACCCCCGAACGCTCCTAGTGCGAGCCACACACCCGTCCAGATTCATGGCTACGCAAGCCCGGTGCATCGATCAAGCAGCGGGGACTTCGGCTCGCCATATCAACAACCATTTTATCAATTCACCTTCAACGTCCCTGCGCCTCCGAGCATAAGTTCGAGTCCCGCGCCCATCCTCGACCCCGGTGGATCCCGATTCGGACCACCTAGTGCAACTCTAGTACCAAGCTCAGGCGTCAACAGTCAGTTCTCTCAAGATACTCGCCACTGCTCGCACTCATCCTATCCAGGCCCTCCACCTTCTACCCGCCCCATTGAGCCCCCCCTAGATGCACATGTCGGTCATAATGCAGATTTCCCCATGGATGACGTTGATTCAGGCCGGCTCAATACCCCTGTGCCTGTGCCTGTGCCTGTGCCAGCGCTGGATTCCCGTATGGCAACCAATGGCGCACTTGAACGCTACATTTTTGCTAATTTGCGTCAGGCTACGAAACGATACGTGATGGAAAGAGGTATTTTAGAAAGGGAAAGGTCTTCATGACGTACTGGACTGAGCCCAAGGGCGAGTCGACCATGGCTACTGTTCATCACGACCCGAATGTGGCCTATCAGCCACCAGCTCCTAGCTCATCGGGTTTTCCTGCTCAGCCTCACTCTCTCGATAATACAATCGCAACTGAGGACCCCGAATTACCCGCCCTTGGCAACCTTCCCATCAGCGAAGAGCTTCATACTGCTGCATCGTCCACCCATGGGAAAACTCGGCGGTTTGTTGTTATCCGATCAAAGTCGAAACATTGCCTGTGTCTCCCAATCCACACGTATTCAAGACAGGCGACTTCAAAGCCCGGAACCAATCCAGAAGATCATGCACCCCTTGTACGAGAAGGGTCCGAACCCGAGTTTCACCCCCACGAACAACAAGATAAACTTAAACAATCGCTGTCCATCATCATCGAGGACGATGGTATACCTTGGAGTCCTCTATCGAGGATTAATTTCAGTAAAGTTTACACAGTTGAATACAATCTCAGAGTCCGAAAGATAGGCAGGATTGAACCAAAATCCGTCGACCTTTTGGAAGCCCATTTCCGTGAATCTATTGGTTTATCTGATACATGATAGTCGATTTTTCTCTACATTCATCGAGACAAGGTTTCGCGCATCATCTGCCGGCAAAGATTCTCCATCAAACTGTCCGCTTGTGTTTTTGATACAAATTGAGACTACCGCGATACAAGCACTAGCCGATTCTTACTCGCGGATGAATGTCCTGAATGATGGACGAGTGAGGATGTGTAATTTTGTAGGCTCGCCTAGAGGGCATTGGCTGTTGTAAAGACTGTTTTTGAACTAAACTTGAGGTGGAGTGTGGATCACTCATTCACTTCAAGAATCGCTTTTCTACTCAGGACTTATTGCATGTTAGCTCTTCCATTTACATAGGTAGACATTTAATGTTTGGAAGGTCAGCGGGCGCATCTAGAGCGCCTAGAGGTGTCCCGTATTTTCTTTCAAGAGGAAGTAACAGCCTCGTCGAAAGTACTTCCACACTACGACAAGGCTGTAATACTAGAGATGCGGTGTAGTGATGGCAAAACTATCCACACGTTTACATTCATAATTATATTCAAGGTATATACCAGGTCTTTCCTCACTAAATTGTCCTAAGGACTCTGAAGCTCAAGCCAAAGTAGAAAAGGCAAAATGCGCTCTGCTGTCATCATTTTCAGACGCACTCGATAACAAGGATGATCATTGTTACGGACACAACCCTCTCAGTTCGACCCATTCACGAGCTGCAGAACACACCAGGCGCCAGTTCTCACCGAATAGGCTTTGCAGCTAGTCAGCCGAGGCTCTAGGAGAACACGCAGACATCACATTCAAAACCAATGAAATTGGTCTTAATCGTCCACAAGGCAGTCTCAGCTTTGAGGGCGTCCATAAGAAGGCGACAAATCAGATGGCCTGACCTTACCGGTGGGATAAAATGACAAAGGCAGCCTTCTCAAGTCCGCGCTGATCTTCCTTGTCTTCAACGCCAATCTCCTAGAGCATGGTAGAACCTCTTACAGTCGTGGGCAGTCTTGCCGCATGCCTACAACTTGCAAAGTGGGGTATCCAATTCATAGAACTGCTCACCGACCACCACGAACACGCCCGCTTCTTCTCTTCGGATACTATTTCGCATCTATCGGAAGATATCAATGGATTCCTTCTGATTGCGCGGTCGATCAATCCTAAATCTTGCAAAGTTGCGACCGCCGCTATCCTAGAGTCGTACATCAACAGGTGCACAAGCATAGCCACGCGGATACAAATAACCCTTTCACCCTTGGTGATTGGAAATGATGATTCCACGAGGGTAAAATTCAGGAAAATAGCCTCATTTCGTAAAAAGACCAAGAATATTGCCAGGCTTCTGAGCGAGTTGGAACGTTGTAAAGCAGGACTCCATCTTTATCTTTCTAGGCAAGTATCAAACCCATATAGAACGCGTGATCACTAATGCCAGTACACAAGCCTACCGTACCAGGGAACTGATCTTCAAGATACTACACAGGTATGTTTCACTGCACCGAAGACGCCCGTTTCTACGGTAGCCTTTTTTTTTTCAGCCTCACATTCTAAGTAAATGGTAGATTAACCTGCCGTTGCCTTGTCAAAGCCCCACTTTGAAAGGAATCATATTGGATTTGCCCCCGAAATTGGATTTCATAGGCCGGGAACCCTTGATATCTTTAGTACTCCAATGTCTGTCCAGCCAGTCTCTAGGTCGTAAGGGTGCCCTTGTAGGACTAGGAGGTATCGGGTTAGTTTCCCTTACCTCAGATGGCGAAGCAAACATAGTATTTGGTCAGGAGCTGAAGGTATCCGTAGCAAATCGCAAACAGCTTTGGAGTGTGCACATCGCATCCGCGAGCTATCGCCGAACACGTCCGTCTTCTGGATCCGAGCTTCCAACCATACTACATTTATGCAAGGCTTTACTCATATTAGTCAGCACATCTTCTTATCTCGAGAAGGTGATCCGGGAATTGTTGACATCAAAGAAATCCTCGCCTGGCTCAACTCAAGCGCTTGTGGACCATGGCTCATGATTGTCGACGACATAGACCTGGCCACATTTGGAGATCGGGAAGTACTAGATCAATTTCTTCTTGACAATAAGTTTGGATCAATACTCTTCACAACTCGCAACAAGCAATCAGCTCTGGCCCTCGTAGGACGTCGAAGTACCTTCTTTATGGCGCCGATGGCTATTCCCGAAGCACGCCAATTACTCAACTCCGAACTAGACTCCAATACTCCAAGTCGAGGAGACAGTATGCCTTTGTTGACACACTTGAATTGCCTGCCACTAGCTATATCACAAGCCGCAGCATACATGAGGATGAAGAGCATGTCGCCTACAGCCTACCTGGAGTTGCTTAATGAAACTGAAAACGGCGCACTCCCGCTTCTCGGCGAGCCCGGGGCCGCTGATCTGGGGTTGTCAAGAAGCTCTCTTATATCCTCTTTTGTGTCCATAGATGCTATTAAATCACAGAGCTTAGTTGCTGGGAGTATTTTGTTTACAATGGCATGTATTGAGCCCTCTCGCATGCCTCGGAGTCTGTTCGCCGACGGTAAAACATTGATACAACTGTGCGACGCATTTGGCTTACTAAAAGCTTACTCTCTAATTACTTCAAACGAAGCTAATTATATATTTAGTATGCATTCACTAATTCACTCTAGCATTCGCTCCTACTTGAAATCAAATAATATATTCCAAACCCACGTAATCGAAACCTTCCGACTCCTCGCGGGGAAATTTCCCAAGCCGACTGAGCAATATCTGAAACTGTCTGAATGCGATCTCTATCTTCCTCACGCGTTGGCTGTATGGAAACTTACCGCGGAAAGTGAGAACGGTTCCCTAATATATTCAATCGGATACCATATTGCCGAGCAGTTTGCCTCGCGAATATCTCGTTTCCTCCGTATAAAGGGCAGATACAACGAGTCGAAGAAATTCGCCGAAAGAGCCCATGAGTGGGCCCAGAAAGAGTACGGACTATTATCCGCTCGCTCTCTCATGTGCCGAAGCAACATCGCCATCATCGATCATTATCTCGGTAACTACAAGGCGTCCGCGAAAGCAATCGATGACATTCTCCTCACGCAAGTTGGTCTGCTCGAAGCCAAGGATCCTGCAGTAGTATCCACACTCAGCAGAAAAGCCGAATCACTGCGCGCCCAAGACAAACACGAAGAAGCGGAGAACTACTACCGGCAAGCCGTCCTCATTAGCGAATCTATTCACGGCCCCGACCATCTTAAAACACTCGATGCAAAACACGGCCTCGCCCTCTGCCTCCTCGGCCAAACAAAATACGCTCAGGCCCTCACTCTCCTACACCTCGTCCTCGACGCTATGCAAGACGTCCTCGGTAGCGACAACCCAAAAACGCTCTCTGTTCTCTCAAACATAGGCTGCACCCTGCAGCTCCAACAGCGATGGCCCGAAGCTTGCGCCATCACGCAGCGTGTACTCGCCGGTCGCGAAGCACAACTCGGCGCCCGGCATCCTCACACGCTACAGTGCAAGGCCAACCTCGCAGAGCTCTATATCCAGCACAATGACCTCGAGGGCGCAGAACGCCTGACCCGCGAGGCGCTGCACGGGCACCAGGAAACCCAAGGCAAGGACCACCCGCTCTCACTACACATCCTAAACAACCTCGCTCTCGTTCTTCACAAGAGGGGTCGGCTGGAGGAAGCTGAACGCATGTTCGCTCGCGCAGTGAGCGCGCGCGAAAGGGTTCTTGGTGACGAGCACCACGACACGATGGCCTCGCTATCTACTCACTGCAAGGTATTGAGGGACATGGGGAGGTTTGGGGAAGCGTCGGGGGTGGGGAGACGGGTGCTAAGTCATCGGAGGAGGCTGTTGGGTGAGGGGCACCCGGATACTATTGCTATTCAGAGCCTGGTTGAGGAGCTGGAGAGCGGGGGTGTTAGGTTTTTGGCTAGGGAGAGGAGGGTGGATTCGGACGAAACGGTAGTTGGAGATGGGAGTTATGAGCTGCGTTAGGCCGGAATTTCCTTGAGGGTTAGGGGGTGTTGGTCTGGGAGGTTCGTTAATGGTACTATAGCTAGGGGGAGTTTAATTTGCTTTCAAGGGACTTTGGGATAAGCCATCCTATGATTATCTTTTCTTGACTTCCTTTTTCTAGTCTATAATATACTTTTTTTTTTTTAGATTGAAAGAGCTGATATCACTACGAAAAGGGACGGAAAGCATGGCTACCGAGTAGTATCAGGCTGAGCCTATACGCAACCGATGCTGTGGAATAACTCCTCTGGGTTCAAGGCATCAATGCGAAATTTGTGGATAACAAGGTTTTTTTTTTTTTTTTTTTTCATCACACCGGAAAAAACTGATAAGATAATTGTGTAGGAGAGATTGCGTTTTATTCATGTCCCAAGTTTTCTCCACTCATGTCTTCTAACCGAAATAGTGAGTTCTCTGGGCCCTTCAGCAGTCTCAAGGCTTTCCTTCGCGGAATCAGACTCGCCCAAGAGTAAGAATTGCTGAACGACGCAGCGGCAAGATAGCCCAAACGCGTTTCTTTCGAAAGATAACCCGTTGAGTGACCATTTCGAGTCAATTCATTGACTTTCTTGTTGTTGTCATCGAAATCATGACCCGGAAACACACGGAGATACGCCAAGACTCTTCGGAGGCGACAACAAAGCTACTCTCCTTGGTGGCATAGGGTCCATATCCGAAGGCTCGCGTAGTAAAGAAGAGCTCGGAGTGCTAAGACGCAGATATTAGCTCTTTACGATTTGCGGGTGCATCATCATCACAACCTTATGAAGGACAAGTTTGATCTCTATATTAACCACACCGGAAAAGATGACAGCATGTTTATCTCATTTAATAGAGAAAATATATGTCTTGTGGAGGATGGACTGCTAAGCCAGCTGAACCTACCGCTGAGGGCATCTGCGTCATGGCCGCTGAGCTTAATTAAGGGAGCAACGCGGGACTAAGTCTTGCATATCCGGAATTGGTCGAACTGGATGGGAATTGATATCGCTACTAGCTCTATATCTTGGTTTCTACCATTTACGGTCGATTATAGCTAAGCTTACCGTGAGACACGAATCATGATGAATGAATGAATGGTAGCAACCCCCCTTACCCCTCCTTGTGGTACTATGTACGAGAATTAACAATCGACTCTTACAAGGAACTAGATACCCTATTTGTGAAAAGGCTGGTCAAGAAGAAACCATTCCAATAATCTTTCCAGACCCATAGTCACCGTGATTCGAGAGGGCGTAGCTCATAGTAAGACTGAAGCGTTGTAATTAGACATTTGATGGGGGTGTTTCATAAAGTAACTACTAAATTGAATCTATCTTGTCCCTCCGAGGAGAACATAATTCCTAATAGATGTCTATCGACCTATTCCCTAAAACACAACACGATAGGGTCACAAGGTCGGCTTCTCAAAGAGGGAGATGTTCCGGTATTTTAGAGATAGGAAGTTAAATAAAGCGCGAGTCTCTAGGACCTGATCTTAAGCTCTAGGCGGTAGGACCTCTCTCGTAGATTTCGCGGCATCGATAACCAATTCTGAGAGCTCCTTTAGATAAGTAGCCCTTACATGATCGGTATGAAGAATTTTCACCCAAATGCTACACGGGACAGCATTGCATCTATCGATGAGTACCAGCCGACCACGCCTTCCTACTACTGCGCCTGATCACTATCAGCGGGTATGATTTTTATGACAAGATATGGACTAAGTACATGGGGAGGTTTTCACCAGCTTCACTAAAAGTTTGTCAGGCACTCCTTTCCTTGGATAGAACATATGGTGTTAGGAGGACTAGCGGGGCATTTGGCAAAATCTTGACCTGAAATCTCAAAAGAAATATATCATTAGGGCTCTTATGACTATTCATACAACCCTCAGCAAGCTATACAGGTCTAGTATCATAGAAGGCAATGTGAAAGAGCTATTTATTCTTCTCCGTGGTAGGTCTCGGGACAGGGAAGGCCTTTACTGCTATGAAATCATTACCAGATACACGGAGAGGTCACTCTATAAAGCTGCTTGCGGCGCTGTAGCAACTATATAGAGTGTGGATGAAAAATTTTTCTGAGTCCTTTCTTTTACTGTCAGCCGGAATTATCACCTATATAAGCCTTCATGCTTTAGCAGCAAGAAGGTCGTCCATTTTGTTCCTGACATCTACAATATAATACTTTGGGACTGTATCTTTCTCAAAGCAAGAGAACTAGTCGATCTACAAAGGAATGGACTGGAGTCGCTGCTCCTCCGCGTCCCTTAGTTTGTTGAAGGTATTCTAGAGTAGTTTTTTTGGGTGGGGATTTGTCGGAGGTAGAAAAAATGATGAAGAAGGACAAGGAACCACCACAGATAATTTGCTAAATTGGCTCGCCATAAGCTGAATGGAGGACAAATAAGAAACATAGTGAGTACTATGAAATAGCTGGTCGAGTACCGGAAGGATAAGCTGCCATTTATAAATTTCGATCAAACTTAGATGCCATTAAAGAATTTGAGGAATACATTGCCTGTACTGAAAGATATACTGAGGCGTAAGCTAAAGGACAAGGCTATCGGCAAACAAATGTAAGCCAAGACTTGATGTAAATCGAAAAAAGCTTTTTCCTTTCCTTTGCTTCTTCCTCTCGTCTTCTAGTTAAGTAGGGATTATAAGTAGTTGAATAAAGCGTATCTCCGTAACTGCATGTGTGACGTTACTCTACTACAAGGCTCTATATCAATGATTATTTTCCCGCACCGGACGAATTTTTGAACCGTGCTCTTAGGTATGTAAGACTCCATATGAGTCAATGTGAGTGAAACTGTAGTGCTGTAGATTGGCAATTCCGACATCATGCATATCCACTGCGTCTGGGTACATAGAGGAACCTGAAACATCGAATTGCTTCATACCACCCACAAGGCCCGTCGCAGTTATCCTTAGGAGAGAGATAGTCATCGAATACTGAACTTGGTACTTAGATATAATTGTTTATATGAAAACGTATAAACGGACCTGTCAGGAACTTTTCCCGTTCCCTCTTCGCCCACTATAGTCGAGTCAGGCAGAACGCGGGCGGCTCGTGGCTGAGCGTTATATGACTCTACCATACAAGCTCACACCGCACCAACCCCCCAGATTTGCTCTTAACATCATTCTATAAGTCAGAAATAGTTATCTATTCATACAATTCTCACTTCCTGCCCGCCAACTCTAACGACTGAACAAAAGGCCTACTTCTTACCCCGCTAATCCTCCACTGATAGATGCCACACGCCGAACTCACGACTTCCCGACTGTGCTTCACTCCCCGAGCCGTTCTATCGATACTCCGAAATACCCTACAGGCAAATGCATAATTCCCGCCTGTGCTCCGACATCCCTAAATGCTAAATATACGCCTCCCCCCACCCCCGCGCCCCCGGGGCCCCGTCACTGGATTTCTTAGCATCTACAGGACCGAATACGAGGCAGTGCAAGGCAGGTTTTTTACTTGCCCACTGCATTGATCCAACGCACAAACCTTGCCTGCCACTAGCATCACGAGAAAAGCATCACTTGACCTTCAACCAACATGGCTTGAACAGCTCTGGCGTCTATCCGATTCTTTTTTGCTGCACCGTCTGTTTGTCCGGCTGTTTCGAAAGTCGCTTGATGAGATGCTAGTCGCGTTACACAGCCTCATCATTTCCATCCCGCTTTCGCTTGGAGCCCGATCGAATCGGTTTAACTCCCGGAGAGCATAGCTCGAATGACCACCGGGGTTAGATCGGGGGAGGCACCTTTTAGCATGGCTCGTCCAGGACGCAGTCTTGGTGCCTATAAAAAAGGCCTAGCTAGGCTTCATAACTTGCTTCGATGAGGTATTCAATTATTTTAAGACTAGTCGATAATATTTATTTTAAAAGCTATTATATATAACGTATTCTACCATCGAAGCGGCCAAACCATCGAAGCGGCCACTTTTTCTTGGCGCAACGAACACCATATACAAAAAGTTAATTTACTCAATACTAATAAGAGATTCTACGTACGATATACTTTCATCTGATTTAGAATTTTCCCTACTATCCTTTTGGCACGTACAAGCGTTATGTCCAGTCTTATCACAGTTACTACAGTGGCGTTGAGCTGGTTGAGCCCTTTCTTGAGTATCAGCACCACGAGTCTTCTTAAAGGGCTGAGAGCCTATAGATGCTTCAGCAGCTACGTACAAAGATCCCTCGCTATATGATACTGTACTGCTATACTGAATATACTTTCTTTTACGCGTTTTACGCTTAGTTACTTCTTCTAATTACCTTTTAAGCTTAGAGTTACGAGCTTAAAGAAGCGTATTCTAATATAGTATTAACTCAGCACCTTTTATAAGCTGTGAGAATCCTTCTTACGCCTCTTTTAGTAATTATACAAAGGACTTTCGTATAAGTATTAATTATAACCCAAATTTATATATATTACTTAGAGTTTTAGACTGCTAGGAGTCTTCTTATAGAAGTAGTTCTGGTAGGATACGCAGTTATATATTAAGGCGATCTAATATAACCTGCGCGTTTAGAGGAATAATTCCTATTATTTTAAAGGCCTTTTAATAGTTCTTATATATAAATATATTAAAAAACGCGTCCTTAAAGGCTGGAAGGAAGCCTTCTTTATTAATATAGTAGACGCGTTAGCATGCTAAGTTTTATATATACTGCGAGTACTTCAGCTTTAATAGTAAGAAGTAAACTATATTAAGAGGCTAAAGTATATATAATAAATAAAAAGGTATATAAAGCGTTAGGATCTTTTATATAAGGTAGTAATCTTTAAATTTCTAGTTAAGGTAGCTTTTATAGCTGTCTAAAATAAGTAGCTTATACGATCCTACCTAACGCATTTTTATATACTTATTAAAGTGCTTTAGCTACTTAAGACTAAGCGTATTATTTATCCAGCTGTTCTTAGAGACTGAAATTTTCTAATCGTACGGTATATCTACTTCTTTATACTATATAGAGATATAGATACGTCCTTTATAGATAATAAATAGTAGGGTTGTATATATAGTAGTATAGATACTCTAGATAACTATAACCTACTAGCGATTACCTAGCTATATAAGAATAGGTTTTATACGATATTCTAAACCTGTAACAATTTTTATAGTACTAATAATACCTATTTAAAAGCCTATCTTATTAAAGTTATAGATATTATTATTATATATACTATATATAATAATGTAAAGAAATCGTTCTATAAAAAGCTTTATATATAATCTTATCCTAAAGCTTTTCACTTATCTTATCTTACCTCTAGCTCCGCTCCTTTTCCCTTCTATATATAGTTATATACTTCCTTATAAGTAGTTTAATAGTTCTTCTATATTCTTTTATATAAAGCCTATAGATATTAATAGAATTTCTAGGTCCTTAAACTCTTATATACTCTTATATACCTCTAAATAGATTTGTACTATATTTAGACCTATTATTTTACCTACGCTATTATATTATATAGAAGAACTTAATACTACTAGTAATAGCCTCTTTAATAATATTGTATCGATTGTTTATTTAACTATATTTAAGTCTAAGATATACCTAATTTAGTTTAGGTTATAATACTTATATACTATTATATTAAATTATTTAGTTATTTAGATAGAATCTTAGAGACCTTCTATTAATTAAAGCCTTTAGATTTAGAACTTTTTATCTTCTATAATTAGAATTGCTTTTAGAAAAGCCGTATAGAGTATACCTAGGTAGAAACTTAGAAACTATTAATAACCTATTAAAATTAGAGGTAACCGCTGATATCTAATTATAATTTACCTTCTAATTCCTATATCGGAATCGATATACGCGTAAGTTATAGTAAGAGTAAACTTCTATCTACGCGTATAGATTAACTATTACTTTCTATAGGGGGCCCTATAATAGGCGGACCCCTCTCTATAGGGCTTATAATAAAGAACCTATCTAATTTAGAGGGAAATTAGAGTAAACTAACCCTTAAGAAATAAATTACAATTTTATAAGAGGAGATTATATACTTAATATAATAGAGAACTATTAGTTCTAATTAACCTCTATAAACTACTAAATTAGAACTAATAATACGCTAGAAAATTTTTACAACTCCTCTAGTAAGAAACCTCTTAACTACTCTTAAGCCCTTTTAAGCCTACCTTACTAAATATATATCTAAGATTAAAAGTCTTATAAATAGTAGTAAACCTATATTTAAATAATAGTAAACTTTAATTCTAGACCAATTTAAAATTAATATAGATTACTATCTAATAGAGTATATATATATAGTATTAGTATAGAAACATACCTCTAGTACTATAAAAGAATATCTAGAGCTAAAATACCTAGCTAAATTAGACTAGTATTAGTTTAAAAATACTAAAGAAATAATTTTACTTCTATAATTATATTTTATTATAGGTAATAAAGAGATAGAGGTGTAATAAGCGTTTTAGATCCTAAAAATAAATAAGAGAGAAGTATTTCCAACTTTTAAAGCTCGCTTTATTAGTACAGCTATTAGAAGATGCGTATTCTAATCTAAGTAGTTCTTCTACCTATAGAATAAGATTCTCCCTAGTCTAAGGATACTAAACTTTAGCTTTAAGCTTATATAGAAAGGCTTTTTTAACATTATAGTTGCCTACTTAATAGCCTACAATATAGAAAGGAGAAGTATTCTTAGCTTTCTAGAATAAATTATTAGTCTATAGGTTGTAGCTAAAATAAATTCGGATCGATACTAGAAGGTTTCTAAGAGTATATCTAAAGTAACCTATAATCTAATACTACTCTAATCTACTCTAGTATTAATATCTTATTCTACTATAATTATTCTCTAATAATCTAGTAAGATTTCTATACTTAAAAGGTATATAACCTTAGGTAATTATTATAATTATAGTAAACCAGAATACTTTATAAATAAATATATAGTCTTTAAAGTATAAGAGATAGAGGTTAAATAAGAGAAGATTAAGAAAGAAGAGTTTTTAGACGCAAATAAGTACCACCTAGATAATTCTTAGGTGGGAAATAGAAACGCCTAAGAAAACTTTCTATCCTAGGCTTAAGCAAGTACTACTTATTAAATATTAATTTATTATATTTATTTAAAGAAAAGTACTTCTAAATTCCTACTATTTTATATTTAAAAAGCGTTAGTATATAACTAAACGCTCTTATTAATATAAATACCTAAGGCTTCTTATTTCTTAATTTTATAATAGCTAGATTACTCTTCTAAGCTTTATATATATTAATATAGTACTTACTCTTTAAAATTACTGTTAAAGGTTTTTAGAACTAAATCTAAACTCTAGTTAATTAGTATATCTACTTATACCTATAAATTAATAGAAGAACTATCTAAAACTATCTATTTATTATTATAGATCTAAGTATTTAGAATTATATTATTAGTATTAAATAGTTATATTATTTTTAACTCTAGCTAAATATAGATAAGAATCAGATTATATAGCCCTCTAAATATCCTACTACTTATAATTCTTTACCTCCTCTTCTTATATAATTAACTCAACTAGTACACGATAAAGAAGTAAAGCTAGATATCTAGCAACGCGACGCTTTATAGAAAAAGAACTAGTATTAGTAGTCTTATAGTCTAACTATCTATTATATTAAGAGTCTACTAAGACTATTAAAACTATATTAGTCTCTTATAGCCTATAGTTTAAATAAGCTTAGAGCTTCTATATACCCGTATATAATAAAGTCTAAACCTAATCTAAAGAAAGTTTATTCTCTTATTATTACTCTTATTTTAGCTAATACTTTCTACTTTAATATAAAGAGAAAAGAGAACGAGTTTTTCTCTATATCTCTATACGAAATCGAGTAGCTGATTAAAGATAAATAAGCTCTAGAGCTAGAAGATAAAGCTGAAAATAAAGTACTAGTAAATCTCCGATTACTATCTAAATACTATAAGTATTAGAATATATTTAGTAAAACTGCGGCTTATTAATTATTAGAATACTACCTTTATAATTATAAGATTATCCTTATAAAACCTCTTCTTAATAGTTACAGCCTGTTATATAAGTAGAATATTAAAGAGCTGGAAGTAACTAAAAAGTATATTATAGATAATCTATAGTATAAGTATATTAAGTAGAGTCGGAGCTCTTTTATATTTCTAATCCTTTATATCTATAAACCTAATAGTAACCTATATATCTATATAGATTATTATAAATTTAATACTTTTACCTATAAAAACGTATATCTAATACTATATATAGATAAACTCCTATCTAAGTCTATTAAAGTAGTAATTTTTACTAAGTTTAATATTCGCGCAGCCTTTAATAAAATTAGAATAGATTCTAGTTCTAAAGAATATACTACCTTTTAGACTCGATACGGAATATATAAGTATAAAGTTCTACTTTTTAGATTATATAACAGCCTAGTAATTTACTAGTACTATATAAATAACGTACTAATTAACTACCTAGATAACTTCTATATTACTTATCTAGATAATATTCTTATCTACTTAGAAGATAAGGTAATATATACTATCTATATTAAGAAAGTTCTTAAGAGATTATGTTAAGTAGAGTTATAAGTTAATATTAAGAAGAGTAAATTCTATATTATCTAAACTAAATACCTTAGCTATATTCTATTAAATAAAAGTTTTAAGGTTAACTTAGAGAAGGTAGAAGTAAGCTGGTAAATAGGATATATAGTACCTCACCTAGGTTAAGGTTAGGTTCGGGGTTTTTAGCGCTGGGGTTAAGGTTAAGGTAAGGTTCTTAGCGCTGGGGTATAGGTTAGATAGGGGTTCTTAGTATTGAGGTTGAGGTTAGGGTAGGGTTCTTGGCGCTGGGGTATAAGGTTAAGGTAGAGGTACCTTATAGGGTTCCTCTATAATTATAGGAAATAATTATATATTATATATTTATTATATATTACATATTATATATTTATTATATATTATATATTAAATATTTATTACTGTAAATTATTATAGTAGAGAACTAGTTTTATTTAAAGTAGCCTTTTCTAAGCCTAAGACTACCTAGGAATTATAACTCTAATCTAATAGAAGACTAAACTTCTTATAGTATCGCTTTACTAAATATACATCCTTATTTTAGATAGTAACCTACTTTACGTAAATTGCGTTTATATTACAGTCTAGTATAGTTAGTATTATATAGTATAAATTATATAAAAAATAATATACCTTTAAAGAACCTAATAAGAAAAGCTTTAG
>ML986942.1:0-21696 GCA_010094045.1 Lojkania enalia | reverse complement strand
AAATCGCCCCCTTTTAACAACCTATTTCGGGTATAGCGCTATAGTACTATACCTAATCTATTACGAATCGGGCCTAATTCATCGCCTTATATTAGATAGGCTTACTATAGTAGCTATAATACTTCTAGTATAGTATATTTACTCTTTTATACTTCCTACCTATATATACTTTATCCTCTAGTTACTTATTAAGAAGGTTTAAAGATATACTAGAATTAGATATAATAAGAATCTATTATTATTAAAGCTAGAGAAAGAGAAGAGAAAGTATATAGTAGTAAGATATATATTATTTACTTACTTTAGTTTAGGTAGATATAGGGTTATATAAGAGTAACTACTATTATAATATTATAGGAATAGGACTAAGCTATAAGTTAAAACCTTTATAATATTCCCCTCCTCCTCTATAACAGCCTCTAATTAGCTAGGTGTAAGGTAGAATAATAATTAAGAGTAATTATATACTATAAAGTATATTATTCTTATAAGCTTATAATAGAAGTATATAAGTAGAGTATATAAAAGATATTTAAGTTAACTATAAAGAGTTATAAAGATCGGAGTTATAAGATTATTAAATATAATATAGTTCTCTTATTATTTTCTTTTACTTAGTTACTTAATTAACTAAGCTACTAAATATATTTAGTTACTTAGTTAACTAAACTACTAAGTATATTATATACCTTATATTAGTCTTATTCTTCTAATTATATAAAGTTTTAGATCTTAATTAGGTCTAGTATAGGGTTTACTATAAGAATATCTATAATACTACTCTCCTCTTCTAAGCTCTTAGCCTAAGAGTTTTCCTATTCTAAGCTAGTATATAGTAGGGTTAATATACTATTTCTGCTAAGACTATATATATTTCTAATATCTCCCCTTTATTACTTAACTCTAAATAGATACTATTATACTAATTATATAAACCGTTTAGGCGAAATAATTATACCTTATTTCTAGTATTCTTATAAAAGGTTAACTTATAAGATAGATAAGAAAGAGATACCTAAAAAGTTATATTATTTAGAGTACCTTTATACTAGTATATATTTATTATATAATATAGATTATAATACTTAGATTACTTATATATTATAGTTCTATAATACTAGTTTATTCCTAATTCTTTCTAGTAGTAAAATAGGATATTAAAGTTATAAAGCTGGAAGAGGAGATTCGCCTAACCTAAGAAGAGTTAGAATAACTTCTTAATAAGGTAGTAGCAGTTTATATAAAAATCTAGTATCTTTAGAAAATTCGCGAATAAGTAAAGTATAGGTAGATAGAGGGTTATAAATATATATAGAAGTAGCTTAAAGAAGAGGAAGAGGCGGATTATAAAGTAGGTCTTCTTCTTAAAGCGGAGTCGCCTCCTATAATACAGCTAATATTATTTAATCCTACTACTCTATTTCTAGATTTTCTTTATAAATTCGAGTTCTATAATATACCTATAATACTATAGAGTTAAGGTTTTCTTCTAGTTTTTAGATATTACTTTATAGGTTCCCGTATTTATCTATTCTTAACTATCTAACTAGATAGTATTATTTACTATTCTATATCCTATATTTTATTATCTTCTTAACTTTCTATTCCTAATCTTCTCTATATACGTCTATATTATATACTACTAGTTTAGTATTTTAGGGTACCTTTTCTATAAGTACAATATAAAAGGTTAGATAGATTTTTATAGTTGTAGATAGTTTAAGTTAATAGTTTACGGGTAATATCTATTCTTCTATCTTATATAGTCCGATTTTAATATAGTCTAGTTTACTACTTAGTTATTTACTTTAAATATTTCGTCTTAGCAGCTAAACTTTTTCTCTCTTCTTAAAGTAAGGTAGTTGTTTATATTTCTTATTATAGTATTTCTTTATAGTATATTATAGGAATTAGAAGTCTTTCTTTAGTAAGTCTTACGTTTATTAAATAATCTTAACTTATTCCTATACTTATAGAACCTATAATACTACTTTAATTAGAGTATTATAGGTTTTTAGTTTATATCTATAGTTTACTATAAATAGTAATACTCTAGTTATACTATATATAGTACTATTATACGCAAGTTATACTATTAGTAGTAGTACTACCTAATTATTTTATTAGTAATTAAGGTAGTATCTTAGGTATTATTCTACTGTTTAATTTATTTACTCTATCTACTTATCTATCTATAGATAAAATACTATAAATAGTTTATATTTAATTTCTAGTAAGTTTATAATTATCTACTAAAACTTTAAAGTAAACTTAGTATCTTAGTTTATAATTATCTTCTAGAATACTCTATACTATACTATAATCTATCTTAGGAAGATATTTATAACTTATTCTACTAATAATACTTTATTATAGGGAATAAAGTAGGTATATTTTATAAGTCTATCTATAATTATTATAATAGAGTTATATACTTCTCCCTTAAAGTAGTCTTTTAATTTTAGTAGCTTAATAATAAAGTCTATAGTAATTTCTATTTATAGTTTAGTAGGTATTTCTAGGTTTTATAATAGTTTATAGGGTATATATCTATTAGGTTTATTTTATTAGCAGTTTATATATTCTCGTAATATATTCTTTATTTATTCCTTTACTTTAGGAAAGTAGAATCCTCTAAGAATTTATTCTAGTATTTTTTCTATTCCTTAGTATCTATAGGTAGGGGCTTTATAGAATTACCTAATAAATTCTTTTCTAACTTTAACTAGTATATAAATTTAATTGTAAACGTATAATAGTTTATCTATCTATTCTAGTTCTTATTCTTAGAGTTCTTTAGGTATCCTATCTATTACTAATCTAATTAGTATTATCTAGCTTACTTCTTTAATAATAGTTATTACTGTAAGTTATAGATAATTATATATTATACTTCTATTTTACTATCTTTTTAGTAGTATAGTTATAGTTCCTTTCTCTTATTTATATTCTAGTAGTCTACTTAATATATCTACTCTTTAGTTCTATTTTCTGCTAATATAAATAATCTTAAAATCGAATATAGCTAGTTCTTATAACTATCTAACTTATCTAGGGGTAAGAGTTTTAGTAGTAAGAAAGGTAGTAAGATTCTTATAATCGTAATAGACTTTAATTTACTATTTCGCTTCTTATAGATATATACGCTATTCTTTAAAGTATACTATAATAGCTAGAAGTTCTTAGTTATATATATTATAATTTATTTCTACTAGTATAAGTTTTTATAAATAGTATACTACTAGGTATTATTTTCTATTATAGATTTGTATAAGAATTCCGGCTATTCTTGTTCCTAATACGTCGGTTTTTATAAAAGCTTTCTTTTCTAGGTTATAGAGTTTTAGTACCGGTTCTTACTAAAATTGTTTCTTAACTTCTTAGAAGGCTTTTTCTTGTTTATTTCCCTATATAAAGGTAACGTCTTTCTTTAATAGTTAAGTTAGAGGTGTAGTTATATCACTCTAATTATTAATAAAGGTTTAATAGAAGTTATAAAATTCTATAAAGGATTAGACATCTTTAATTAACTTTAAAGTTAGTTAGTCTCTAATTACTACTAATTTATTTAGATTTATTTATAGTTGTCCTAGTTCGATAATAAATTCTAAATAGTCTATTCTCGTAGTATAAAATTTATACTTCCTTACTTTAAAGTATAGTTTTACTACTTATAATATACGTAGTACTTATTTAATATATTCCTTATATTCCTATTTTATTTTTAAATATATAAGAATATTATCTAAGTATACTATATAGAATTATCTAAGATAGGGTCTTAGTACCTTATTAATTCATTTTTAGAAGGTAGCTAGTATATTAATAAGTTTAAATAGTATAACTAGGTATTTAAAGAGTTCTTTTTTTATTCTAAATACTATTTTCTATTCGTCTCCTTCTTTAATACAGATTTAATAGTATACGTTCTAGATGTCTAATTTTATAAAGATAGTAGCTCCTCTTAATTAGTTTCTTAAGTTATAAATAAGTAGTAAAGGATATTAATCTTTAATTATAATATTATTAAGGGTGTAATAATCGACGTATATTTATAGGTTAGTTATTTCTTTCTTATCTATAAAGAGTATAGGGTATACTACTAGTAAGTTTAATTCTCTAATTATTCCTTTCTTTAGGTATTTATCTATATATTATTCTAGAGCCTCTATTTCTCTTAGTATTAGACTATATATTAGTCTATATCCGGGTTCTTTTTCTAGTTATAGTTTAATTTTATAATTATATTCTCCGTATTTAGGTAGATATTATAGTAGTTCTTAAAGTTGTTTTATTAAATATTAGTATTCTTTAAATATACTATATAATACGTTTTCTATTAAGAATAATTCTTTTACTGCTTCTTTTACTATTACAGTAAGTTATTCCTTAATTAGTTAACTAGAGTTTTTAAGGATAATTCGTCCCATTTACTAATTTATCTAAAAGTTTTCTTTTCTTAACTATAGAATTCCTAGGATAATATTATAGTTAGTAATCTCTACAATTTAGAATATTTATTCTTATTAGATTGTTCCTAGAATTTCAAACTCTCCTAGTTCTATAGTATATATAACCTTCTTCTAGAAATCTTTCCCTTCTATAATTTAAATTATATAAGATCGTTCTAGTTATATTATAAGTATTTCTTTTCTAACAATATAGTTACTAGCTATAAAATTCTTTATTACTCTACTATTAATAAGTATATATACTTTATAGCTGTGGTACTATCTGGGTATTATAAAGTAGTATTCTCTTACGTTCCTATATAGCTAAGTTATCTTAGACTAGTAGACTATTACTTCTTTTATAGATATATATTTCGGATATTTTTATTCTAGGTATTTATACTATAGCCTTCCCCTAATATATACTTTAGATAGTAGAGGTCTAAGTTTAAGTATTATATAGTTTTAGGTTTATTTAATAACTTCCTATTCTATTATAGCTTCTTATTTTATAAGACTTCCTAGTACTTTATCTTTATTTAGTTATCTTAGCTATATATCTATATTTCCCTTTCTTCCTTAGTAGGCTTTATACTATCGTTTAATATATAATATATATACTATCTTAAAATATACTAGATAGTATTAGTTTATATAGGGGTTATTATCTTCTCTAACCTAATAATCCTATTCTTATTTATATTGTAACGCTTTTAGTATCTAGTATTTTACTAGTACTTTACTTTATAAGAAGGCTACTACTTTCTATACTATATACGCAGCCTTATCCTAATCTATTATTTTAAGGTACTCTTCTACTACTTTTATAGTTTCTATCTATTTTTAGAAGTATAAGAAGTAGATTTCTCTAGAGTAGATATTTTACTATTCTTCGTAAACGTTAACAATATTTTATTCTAGTCTATTTTTATTATAAAACCTTATAGGTAGTTTCTCTTATAGGGTGGCTATAAGAGTTGGGGTTCCCTATTTATACTTAATTATTCCTTATTAGTATATAAAATATACTCTAAATACTAGTTTAGGTGTTAGTACTTTAGTAGTAGTTTCTTCTATTTATAATAGGGTATTTATTTTTTTATCTTTATCTAATATTTCTTAAACTTTTTCTAGCTATCTTTTTATATATTCCTGTGTTACTATAAATTATATTTTCTTCTAAGGCTAATATTCTATAGCTTCTTTAAGTTGTTAATATATTTAACACTTATCTTTATTATAGAAGAACTAATATAAGGTTCTATATTCTATAGTTGCGGCTAGTTTTTCTTTATCTACTTCCTGCGGTTTATTTTCCGTAGGCTAGTTTCTTCTTTTCTTCTTTTTACTTTAATATTCCTTTACTATATATCCTAATTTCTAATAGTTGTAGTATTTAATATCTTTCTTTTAAGTCTTCTTTTCCTAAGTCGCCTATAACTTAGACTTCTTTTCTCTAGTAGTACTTAGATCTATAAATCCGCCCGCGTTAATAGCTTTTACTAAGAAGTATATTCTTTAGTAGTATATTTATCTTTCTTTATTTTTAAACTAGTATAGTTTATTATCGATTCTTTTTACTAGTTAGAAGTATAATACTAGGTCCTATAGTTACTCTATATATATTATTACTCTTCTTATTTCTATTTTTAATTCTCTATAGAACTTTACTATTATACTATAATTATTCTAAGTAACTTTATTTAAGAGCTATTAAAAGCTTAATATATATAAGATAATAGATCCTAGTTAAACTAGATTGTAGAATCTATCTTCTACTACTTATACTTTGTTAATATTTCTAAATACTAGTTTAAGTTTCTATTAGAAGTATACTAGACTCGCAAATATTACTTTAGTTTTACTCTTCTAGTATTCTTCTACATAGTTCTTAAAGTCTATTAAGAAGGACTAGAACTAGTTAAATAGTTTACCCGTTAAGTATACTTCTATAAATAGTACTTTCTCGTTCTTATATTAAATAATATCGAGGTTAGTATTAATATAGATTCTTACTACTACTAGGAATCTTTTAAGCTTAGACCTAGTTCTATTAAACTTATTAAGTAGTACTAGTTTAATTTATTATTAGTAATATATTATTAGTAGTACTCTTTTAACTTGTTTGAGTTTTTAGATAATTTTTATTAGTTCTATCCCTTATTTACTATTAACTATTCCTTATATTCCTTTAAGACTTTTAAGAAGGCTATCCTAAGTCTCCTTTAGGCTTCTTATCTATTTGTCTACTAGAACTAGCTGTTTCTATTATTATACTAATTTGTTCTATATTCTTATAAATATAGTTGTTATATCTGCCTCTAAAGAGGTAGTTTTACTAGCTAATCCTAATATTCTACTTACGTGAGTTTTCTATATTACTTACTAAAGGTATCTCTTTCCTTATAACTAGGGTAGTCTAACTAGTCTTACTTCTTCTAACTTTATAAGGGTAGTTAAAATATAACAGCCTTTAATTAGTTAGATATAGGGTAAGATAATAACTAAAAGTAATTATATACTATAAAATATATTATTCTTATAGGCTTATAATAGAAGTATATAAGTAGAATATATAAAAGATATTTAAGTTAACTATAAGGAGCTATAAAAATCGGAGTTGTAAGGTTGTTAAATATAATTTAGTTCCCTTATTATTTTCTTTTACTTAGTTACTTAATCGACTAAGCTACTAAGTATATTTAGTTACTTAATTAACTAAGCTATTAAATATATTATATACCTTATATTAGTCTTATTCTTCTAACTATATAGAGTTCTAGATTTCGATTAAGTCTAGTACGGGGTTTACTATAAGGATATCTATAATAGCTCTATATTCTATTTAAATTCTTCTAAAGCAATTATATTTTTATAGTCGTTCTAGTCGTTCTATAAGAGTATAGTATAACTAGTCTATTTATAAAGGAACTACTATTTTAGGCTACTTTTTCTCTTACTAATTACTTATACATCTTAGATTTTTTTAAACTTCTATTTATCTTCGTTTCTAATACTAATTAGCGCTAGTTAATAGTTATCCTATATTTAATTTAGTAATAGGTCTTAAGTAATAGAGCGAAATAGTATTATATAGAAGATATTATAAATTCCTAATAGGGTGTCTAGTTAGTATATATTTTATCTAATAGTCTTAATAACTATATATTATTAATAGAGCTTATAAAGCTTCTTTTTCCTTATAAGGTCTATCTTAATATTATATATATTAAGCTAAACTTTATCTCCAAATTAATATTATTGTATAAAATCTCTTATATAATTATAAATTTCTTTCTACTACTATTATATATAGGCTATTATTACTTATATAAATTTAATATAGTCTTTTAATTTACTAATAATCTATTTTACTATATAAAGAGGGTTTCTAGACTACTCTATTAGCGGCTTCTCTTCTAGTTATATAGACTCTCCTAAGTTTAGGTAATAGCTATAAGTAAGAAAGAATAGGCTAACTCTTATAAAAGAAGCGTCCCTAGTACTAATAGTAATTTAAGCTAGTAGTAGCTATAGATCCTAGTTATTCTAGTAGTAGTTATAATAGTAGCGGAAAAGCTTTTTAAGTAGCTAGTTTATATACTCTATACTTCTATCAGTCTCTAGATAGTATACTATTAATAGCCTTTACTTAATCTTAAGAATTTAGTAGACGCGTGCTTATATATTTTATATAAACTACTCTCTTTTATTAGAAACTATTATTTATAGGAGCCTATAATATACTATAAAATACTTAATAAACTTATTAGCTAATATTTAATTCTTAAAGTCTAGGATAATAATAAAGAATACTTCTTTACTTAAACGGTCCGTAATAATAAGAATATACTTATTACTATATATAGTTCTTAATAAGTTAATAATATAGTCTATTAAAATTTCTAACTATATCCTCTTAGGGACTAAAAGAGAATATAGTAGACCTTTTTTTCTAGAATACTAAACTATATTTCTACTATAAGAATAGTAATTTTATATAAAGTATTTAATATCTACTACTATTCTAGACTAAAAGTTATATTATAATATTAACCCGATCGTAATATTCTTACTAGAATAGCTAGTTAAATAAGAGTTATAAGTTTCTTAAATTAGCTTTATATAAAGTAACTTGCTCTTAGAAACTTAAGCGCGTTTTCTCTATATTAATCTATCTCTTAGGACTAAAAGGTTAGATAGGTTAATCCTAAAGTAATAGAGGGTTTTTAAAAGTATTCTTTCCCCTACTTTAGTAGTATAGAGAAGTATAGTATACGTCTTATCTTTTATCTTAGATATCTTACTATAAGGTTTCTATTAGTATTTACTACTTCTTATACAATATCTTAGTTATAAACTCTCTTTTATCTATAGATTCCTCCTCTAATATAAAGTCTTCTAAAGCAACTACCTCTATCTAATTATTAGGAGTATCTTTAGTACGCTAGTTTCTAGTTTATATAAAGGCTATATAAACTCTATTCTTAAAATTAAACGGTTTAAAAAGTTAGTTAATCCTTTCCTAGATCTACTTATTATTAGCTCCTTTTAGAAGATTCTAATTATAATATAAGAGAGTATTAGCTAGAATATTAAACTTATCTAGCTTATATTTAAACTAGAAGTTAAACTGGGTAAAAAATACCGCCTACCTTATCTAGTACTTAGAGAGCCTCTATACTTTAATAAAGTATTTTAGGTTATAATAATCTATATAAACTATAAAGTATATAAATAATTTTAAAAACTTCTTCTATTCCTTAAGATATTATATAACTACTAGTAATTTCTTATTATAGATTAGATAGTTATACTCTATAAGAAGTATTTACTTTAATATAAAAGTAATAGGTTATAGAACTTCTTTATTATTATATTATAAAAACGTACTTCTAATATACTAGCTAGAGGTATTATACTCTAGAATCGTTTCCCTTTTAGAGTTATATTAGACTAATACTAGCGCTTATATAAAGTATTACTTTAAATAATTAAAGGTAGTAAGTACCTAATTATCGAGTTAAAACTATTTCTTCTCTTATTCTCTTTAGGTAAGAGTTGTTAGTAGAGTAACTACTTTAGAAAATTCTTTAATAAACTAGTAGTAGAAGTTTATAAAGTTTAAAAAGCTTTATATATTATAAACTAATATAAGCGCTTCTTAGTTCTAGATTACTTTAACTTTCTATAGGTTTATTTAGATACCTTTTTCCGCATTAATAATAAAACTAAGATATTTTATTATACAGATCTTAAATTCCCACTTATTAATATTAAATTAGAAGCTAGTATCTATTAGCTTTTAAAAGATTACTTTAATATAGTACTAATAGTTTTATAGGGAGCTGTCTATATATATAAGAATATTATCTAAATATACTAAGATAAAGTCGCTTAAATACTCCTAGATTATATAATTAATATACTATTAGAAGGTACTTAGAGTATTTATAAGGTTAAAGAGTATAACTAGCTACTTATATAAACTATAGTAGGTTATAAACGCTATTTTCTACTTATCCCCTTTTTTAATTTAGATCTTATTAAATATAGCAATAATATTAAGTTTTGTAAACTATTTAACTCGACTAATTTAATTTAGTATTTTTTAGATTAGAAGTAGAAAGTAGTAGTCTTTCTATATAATAGTATTTAGGACGCGGTAGTTAATATAGAAATAAAAGCTACCCTCTAGTTTTCGTATAAATAGGACTAATACTATAGCTAGGGAATTATTAACCTAAATAAATTCTTTATTAAAAAGTTCTATTAGAGTCTTTTAAAAGATAAGAAGTATCTCCTATAATATTCTATATAAAGGACCTAAGGGGATCCTTAAAGGGCTTCTATCTTTCCCTTCTAGCTTAATTATATAGTCTACTCCTAGTCTTAAAAGTAGTAACTTATTAGCTTCCTATTAATTAAAGGTATAAAGCTACTATATATATTCTTTAAAGAGTTTTATACGAGGGTCTATCTTCGGCTTATTTTCTAGAGCCTTCTAAATATTAGCTATACTAACGGTAAAGATATAGGATAGTTTAGTAAGAAAATCTTATAGGTATCTTCTATAGTATTTTACTATAGTAGAAAAAGTATATATTAAAACTTAGGTAATATTAGCTATATATTACTATTTTTAAAGCTTTTAGTTTTATATAATTACCTCCGTTCTATAAATATATAGGATTTCTATTTTTAGGTTAATAACTACATTCTTACTTTACCTCTATAAGTATCTTAAGATTATATTATAATCTTCTTCTATTCTTAAGACTACGTAAGTAAATATCTAACCTAAATCTACCTAACTTCTATCTATATTTAGTAAGTTAATAATAGCTACCTCTTTAATAATTCTAGTTGAGAAGTTGCTAAATAATAAAGCTATTAATAGTATTAGAAGGTAGAGGTATTTTAGTCCAACTTTTTATATAATCCTTTTCTTAACTATTATATATAAGTTACAGCTATTATTTATTAAAGTAAGAAGGCTAAAGATATTATTAAGTAGTATAGGAGCTATAAATAGAGTATTAGTTATCCGAAATTATAATAGCTTTACTTTAACTAGGTATAGGATAAGATAATAACTAGGAGTAATTATATACTACAGGAGATTATTTTTATAGACTTATAATAGAAGTATATAAGTAGAGTATATAAAGGATATTTAAGTTAACTATAAAGAGCTATAAAAGTTAAAGTTATAAGATTATTAAATATAATTTAGTTCTCTTATTATTCCTTCTTACTTAATTAACTAAATAACTAAGTATACTTAGTTACTTAGTTAATTAAGCTACTAAGTATATTATATACCTTATATTAGTCTTACTCTTCTAGTTATATAGAGTTTTAAATCTCGACCGGGTCTAGTATAGGGTTTTCTATAAGGGTATCTATAATACTATCTTCCCCCTCTAAGCTCTTAGTCTAAGAGTTTTCCTATTTTAATCTAGTATATAATAGAGTTAATATACTGTCTTCGTTAAAACTATATATATTTCTAATACCTCCCCTTTATTATTTAACCCTAGGTAGATACTATTATACTAATTATATAGACTATTTAGGCGAGATTATTATATCTTATTTCTAGTATTCTTATAAAAGGTTAACTTATAAGATAGATAAAAAAGAAACATCTAGAAAGTTATATTATTTAGAGTACTTTTATACTAGTATATATTTATTATATAATACGGATCGTGATACTTAGATTACTTATATATTATAGTCCCGTAATACTAGTTTATTCCTAATTCTTCCTAGTAGTAAAGTAGAATGCTAAAGTTGTAAAACTAGAGAAGGAGATTCGTCTAGCCTAAGAAGAGTTAGAATAACTTCTTAATAAGGTAGTAGCAGCTTATATAAAGATCCAGCGTCTTTAGAAGATTCGCGAATAAGTAAAGTATAGATAGATAGAGAATTATAAACGTATATAGGAGCAGCTTAAAAAAGAAGAAGAGGTAGATTATAAGGCAGGTCTCCTTTCTAAAGCAGAGTCGCCTCCTATAATATAGCTAATATTATTTAATCCTACTACTCTATCTCTAGATTTTTTTCGCGAGTTCGGGTTTTATAATATATCTATAATACTATAAAACTAAGGTTTTTTTCTAGTTTCCAGATATTATTTTATAGGTTCCTATATTTATCTATTTTTAACTATTTAATTAGGTAGTACTATTTACTATTTTATATCTTATATCTTATTATTTTCTTAACTTTCTATTCCCAGTCTTCTCCGTACGTATTTATATTATATACTACTAGTTTAGTATTCTATAGTACCTTTTCTATAAGTATAGTATAAAAGGTTAGATAGATTTTTATAGTTGTAGATAATTTAAGTTAATAGTTTACGGGTAATATTTATTCCTTAATCTTATATAGTCTAATTTTAGTATAATCTAGTTTACTACTTAGTTATTTACTTTAAATATTTAAATAGTAGAGATTCTAGTTTAAATACTATATAGTTTTAGATTTATTTAGTAACTTCCTATTCTATTATAGCTTCTTACTTTATAGGGTTTTCTAGTACCTCGTTTTTATTTAGTTGTTTTAGCTATATACCTACATTTTCTTTTCTTTTTTAGTAGGTCTTATATTATCGTCTAGTATATAATATTTATACTATTTCGAAATATACTAGATAGTATTAGTTTATATAAAAGTTATTATCTTCTCTAATCTAGTAGTTCTATTCTTATTTATATTATAATACCTTTAGTATCTAGTATTTTACTAGCACTTTACTTCGTAAGAAGGCTACTACTTTCCGTACTATATATACAGCCTTGTCCCAATCTATTATATTAAGATATTCTTCTACTACTTTTGTTGTTTCTATCTATTTTTAGAAGTATAAGAAGCGGATTTCTCTAGGGTAGATATTTTACTATTCCTTATAAACGTTAACAATATCTTATCCTAGTCTATTCTTATTATAGAATCTTATAGGTAGTTCTTCTTATAGGGTAGTTATAGGAGCCAGCATTCCCTATTTATACTCGATTATTTCTTATTAGTATATAGAATATACTCTAGATACTAGTTTAGGTATTAGTACTCTAATAGTAGCTTCTTCTATTTATAATAGAGTGTTTATTTCTTTATTCTCGTCTAATTCTTTCTAAACTTCTTCTAGCTATCTTTTTATACGTTCCTATATTACTATAAGTTGTATTTTCTTTTAAGGCTAATATCCTATAGCTTCTTTAAGTTATTAATATATTTAACACTCATTTTCGTTATAGAAGAACTAATATAGGGTTCTATATTCTATAATTACGGCTAATTTCTCTTTACCTACTTCCTGCGGTTTATCTTCTATAAGCCGGTTTTTCTTTTCTTTCTTTTTACTTCGATATTTCTTTACTATATATTCTAGTTTTTAACAATTATAATACTTAATATCTTTCTTCTAAGTTTTCTTTTCTTAAGTCGCCTATAATTTAGGCTTCTTTTCTCTAGTAGCGCTTAGATCTATAAGTCCGCCCGTATTAGTAGCTCTTACTAAAAAATATACTCTTTAGTAGTATACTTATCTTTCCTTATTTTTAAACTAGTATAGTTTGTTATTAATTCTTTTTACTAGTTAGAAGTATAATACTAGGTCCCGTATTTATTCTATATATATTATTACCCTTCTTATTTCTATTTTTAGTCCTCTACAGAACTTTACTATTATACTATAGTTATCCTATACAACTTTATTCGAGAGCTATTAAAAACTTAATATATATAAGGTAATAGATTCTAGTTAAACTAGATTATAAAGTCTATCTTCTACTACTTATACTTCGTCAATATCTCTAAACGCTAGTTTAAGTTTCTATTAGAAGTATACTAAGCTTATAAATATTACTTTAGTTTTACTTTTCTAGTATTCTTCTATATAGTTCTTAAAATCTATTAAGAAGAACTAGAACCAGTTAAGTAGTTTACCTATTAGATAGGCTCTTATAAATAGTACTTTCTTATTCTTATATTAAATAATATTTAGGTTAGTATTAATATAAATTTTTACTACTACTAGAAATCCTTTAAATTTAGACCTAGTTCTATTAAACTTATTAAATAGTACTAACTTAATTCGTTGCTGATAATATATTATTAGTAATACTCTTTCGACTTACTTAAGTTTCTAGATAATTCTTATAAGTCCTATTCCTTATTTACTATTAACTATTCCTTATATTTCTTTAAAACTTTTAAGAAAGCTATTTTAAGTCTCCTTTAAGCTTCTTATCTATTTATCTGCTAGAACTAGCTATTCCTATTATTCTATTAACTTGTTTTATATTCTTATAAATATAGTTATTATACCTACCTCTAAAGAGGTAGTTTTACTAGCTAATCCTAATATTCTGCTTGCGTGAGTTTTCTATATTACTTACTAAAGGTATCTCTTTCCTTATAATTAGGGTAGTTTAACTAGTCTTACTTCTTCTAGCCTTATAAGAGTAATTAAAGTATAATAGCCTTACTTTAGCTAGGTATAAGATAAGATAATAACTAGGAGTAATTACATACTACGGGAGATTATTCTTATAGACTTATAATAGAAGTACATAAGTAGAGTATATAAAGAATATTTAAGTTAACTATAAAGAGCTATAAAGGTTAGAGTTGTAAGGTTATTAAATACAATTTAGTTCTCTTATTATTCCTTCTTATTCAGTTAACTAAGCGACTGAGTATATTTAGTTACTTAGTTAACTAAGCTGCTAAGCATATTATATACCTTATATTAGCCTTACTCTTCTAGCTATATAGAGTTCTAGATCTTAACTAAGTCTAGTATAAAGTTTCCCGCAGGGATATCTATAGAAATTAATTAAATTTATCTAGTACTTATTTATTTACCTACCCTTTTTATAGCTTTAAATGCCGACTTCTATTTAGAATAATACTTTTCCTATTCTATTAGCTTAAACTATATCTCTATATTTCTTATTATACTAAATAAGCTCTAACAGTATTATATAAGCTTAATTAAACTATATACTACTCCTAGATAGAGTATAGTAGTAGCTTTAAATAAAATAACCTCTATTTCTATAGGTAAAATAGATATTCTATTATTTTTAAACCTTTAACTCTTTTTTAATAATATTTCTCATCTTCTCTAATAGCTAAAGTCTTATATCTAAACGCTATATAAGTTTATAATTAGCTGTTAATATCTAGTTTATAGTATTATTAATAGTAGCTAATAGTTATAGTTGTAGGAGTAGTATAAATAGCTATCTCTAGCTATCTCTTATCTAACTAATCTTCCCCCTACTAAAAGACTATATAAAATTATTATCGAGTTTAGTTACTTTAAAACAGTTATTAAGAATATAAAGTTTCTATATAAAGGTTATATATAATATAAAGTCTTCTTTACTAATACTACTAATTATTAATTAGTAGAGCTTAGGATAAATCTTCCTTCTAGATCTTATATCTTAATTTAGTCTAGATAAGAGTTATATAATACTTCTATAAAGAGATAATTATACTTAACTAAAAACTTAATAAAGGTTTTACTACCTTATCTTAGAGTTTTTAACTCGATTCTAGCTTATTTCTAATAGTAGGGGTTATTATATCGTATATCTATAATTATCTAGAATTTATTATAGGTAAGGATACCTATAGTAATATATTTTTTATATAATTAAAAGTATATTCTAATATTATTCTTATAAAATAATATTATATAGACTATTACTATTATATTTATTAAGCTTATAAATAAACTATTAATATAGATCTTAATCTTTATACTACTTTTCTAAATAGAATATATTTTATAATCTTCTTAAAACTTATCTAGTTTATTAAGTATAACTTTTATATAAATAAGCTTAGCAGTTACTAATAGTATAGTTAGTAGAATACTCCTTTTAAGGGCTAAATACTTATTTAATTACTTCTTAAGCTTCTAATAAAAGCTTATTCTTTTAAGTTACTATTACTACTTTTCTTTCTCTAAGTATTTCAGCCTAGCTGCTATTTTAGTAAACTATCTCTATATAGTTACTATATTAAATCCTTATTCTACTAGTCTATTTTAGTTTATAACTTTATATAGTAGTAGGTCTATTTAGCAGTTAAAATAGAATCTAGTATAATATAAGCTTTAATAAATTAAGAAGGTCTGAGGATATAATAGAATTAGATATAATAAGAATCTATTATTATTAAAACTAGAAAAAAAGAAGAGAAGGTATATAGTAGTAAGATATATATTATTTACTTATTTTAGTCTAGGTAGGTATAGGGTTATATAAGAGCAACTACTATTATAGTATTATAAGAACAGGACTAAACTATAGGCCGGGACCTTTATACTTATCTACCTCCTTTTAAGTAGCTATCTTAGCAGCTTTAGCTTTAATAAGACTACTTTACTTTTATAGAACCTTTTTTAATCGTTTTTTATACTATAATAGAATCTTATTTACTTTCTAAAGCTAACTAACCTAATACTAAAATAGTATATATAAATAAGCTATTTATATAGTACTTTTAGTAAGTAAATTAAAAGAATTATTAATTATAGTAGGTAAGCTATTTAAATACTTAGTAATACAGTTTTAAACTAGTATTATTTAAGACCCTAGTTTAATAGTATTAGTTAATATTTTTAACTCCTAAAAGTAACTAGCTACTAATAGTAATAATAGAGTATAAAACTTTATATTAAGCTTTAATAGTACTATATTAAAATTATATAGTTTTAAACTAGTACCTTAAAAGCTTATATATATATTAGCTTTAGTAATAGAATACTAATATACTATATAAAAGGTTAGTAGAAAGTTAAGCTTTATAATATTGTAATAATACAAAGAAATCGTTCCACGAAAAGCTTTATATACAACCTTATCCCAAAGCTTTTCGCTTATCTTATCCTACCCCTAGTTCTACCCCTTTTCTCTTCCGTATATAGTTGCATACTCCCTTATAAGTAGCTTAGTAGTTCTTCTATATCCTTTTGTATAAGGCTTATAGGTATTAATAGAATTCCTAGGTCCCTAAACCCCCACGTACTCCTATATACCTCTAAGTAGATTTGTGCTATATTTAGACCCGTTATCTTACCTATACTGTTATATTATATAGAAGAACTTAATACTGCTAGTAACAGCCTCTTTAATAATATTACATCGATTGTTTATTTAACTATATCTAAGTTTAAGATATGCCTGATTTAATTTAGGTTGTAATATTTATATACTATTATATTAAATTATTTAGTTATCTAGACAGGATCTTAGAAACCTCCTATTAACCGAAGCCTTTAGGTTTAGAACTTCCTATCCCCTGCAATTAGGATTACCTTTAGAAAAGCCGCGTAGAGTGCGCCTAGGTAGAAACTTAGAGACTACTAATAACCTATTAGAATCGGAGGTAACCGCCGATATTTAACTATAATTTACCTTCTAATTTCTATACTAGAACCGATACACGCGTAAGTCGTAGTAAGAATAAGCTTCTATCTACGTTTGTAGAACAACTATTACCTCCTATAGGGGGCCCTGCGACAGGCGGACCCCTCTTTATAGGGTCTATAATAAAGAACCTATTTAATTTAGAGGGAAATTAGAGTAAACTAACCCTTAAGGAATAAATTATAATTTTATAGGAGGAGATTATATACTTAATATAACAGAGAACTATTAGTCCCGATTAACCTCTACAAACTACTAAATTAGAACTAATAATACGCTAAGAAACTTTTACGACTCCTCTAGTAAGAAACTTCTTAGCTACTCCTAAGCCCCCTTAAGCCTACTTTACTAAACATATACCTAAGATCGAAAGCCTTATAGATAGTAATAAACCTATATTTAAATAATAGCAAGCCTCGATCCTAGACTAACTTAAGATTAATGCGGATTACTATTAGATAGAATGTATATATATAGTATTAGTATAAGAATACACCTCTAGTACTGCGAAAGGGTATCTAGAGCTAAAATACCTAGCTGAATCGGACTAGTATCGGTTTAAAAATGCCGAAGAAATAATTTCGCTTCTACAATCATATTTTATTATAGGTAATAAAGAGATAGAGGCACAATAAGCGTTTCAGGTTTTAAAGATGAATAAGAGAGAAACGTTCCCAACTTTTAAAGCTCGCTTTATTAGTACAGCTATTAGGGGATCCGTATTCTAATTTGAGTGGTTCTTCTACCTATAGGATAAGATTTTCCCCAGCTTAAGGATACTAAACCTTAGCTTTAAGCTTATATAGAAAGGCTCCTTTAACGCTATAGTCGCCTACTTAACAGCCTACGATATAGAAAGGAGGAGCGTTTCTAACCTTCTAGAACGAACTACCAGCCTATAAGTTGCAGCTAAAACAAATTCGGATCGGTACTAGAAGATTTCCGAGAGTTTATCTAAGGTAACCTATAATCTAATACTACCCCAATCTACCCTAGTATTAATACCTCGTTCTACTACAATTACTCCCTGATAACCTAGTAAGACTCCTACACCTAAAAGGTATACGACCTTAGGTAATTACTATAACTATAGTAAACTAGAATACTTTGTAAACAAATATACAGTCTTTAAAGTATAAGAGATAGAGGTTAAATAAGAGGAGATTAAGGAAGAAGAGTTTCTAAACGTAAATAAGTACTACCTAAATAGTTCTCGGGTGGGAAATAGAGACGTCTAGGAAAACTCTCTATCCTAGGCTTAAACAAGTATAACTTATTAAACATCGATTTATTATATTTGTTTAGAGAAAAGTACTTCTAAATCTCTACTATTCTATATTTAAAAGGCGTTAGTATATAATTAAACGCCCTTGTTAATACTAGTACTTAAAGCTTCCTATTTCTTAATTCTATAATAGCTAGATTACTCTCCTAAGCCCTATATATATTAATACAGCGCTTACCCTTTAAAATCACTATTAAAGGTTTTTAGGACTAAATCTAAACCCTAGTTAATTAGTATATCTATTTACACCTGCGAATTAATAGGAGAACTATCTAAAACTACCTATTTATTATTATAGATCTAGGTACTTAGAATTATATTATTAGTATTAAATAGTTATATTATTTTTAACTCCTGCTAAATATAGATAAGAATCGGATTATATAGCCCTCTAAGTATCCTACCACTTATAATCCTTCACCTCCTCTTCTTATATAATTAACTCAGCCAGCATGCGATAAGAAAGTAGAGCTAGATATCTAGCGACACGACGCTCTATAGGAAAAGGACTAGTATTAGTAGTCTTACAGTCCGACTATCCATCGTATTAAAGGTCTACTAAGACTACTAAAACTATATTAGTTTCTTATAACCTATAGTTTAAATAAGCTCAGAGCTCTTATACGCCTGTATAAAATAAAGTCTAAACCCGATCTAAAGAAAGTCTATTCTCCTATTATTATTCTTATTTTAGCTAATACTTTCTACTTTAACATGAAGAGGAAAGAGAACGAGTTTTTCTCTACGTCTCTATACGAAATTAAGCGGCTGATTAAAGACAAGTAAGCCCCAGAGCTGGAAAACAAGGCTAAAAACAAAGTACTAGTAAATCTCTAATTACTATCTAAATACTATAGATATTAAGATGTATTTAGTAAAACTGCGGCTTATTAATTACTAGAATACTACTCTTATAATTATAAGATTATCCTTATAGAACCCCTCCCTAATAATTACAGCCCGTTGTATAAGTAGAATATTAAGGAGCTGGAGGCAACTAAGAAGTATATTATAGATAATCTACGGTATAGGTATATTAAGTAGAGTCGGAGCTCCTTTATATTTCTAATCCTTTACATCTATAAACCTAATAACAACCTATATATCTGCGTAGATTATTGTAAACTTAATACTCTTACCTATAAGGACGTATATCCGATACCGTATATAGATAAACTCTTATCTAGGCCTACTAAGATAGTAATCTTTACTAAGTTCGACATTCGCGCGGCCTTTAATAAGATTAGAATAGACCCTAGTTCTAAAGAATATACTACCTTTTAGACTTGATATAGAACCTATAAGTATAAAGTTCTACCTTTTAGATTATATAATAGCCCAGCAACTTACTAGCGCTATATAAACGATGTACTAATCGACTATTTAGATAACTTCTATATCGCTTACCTAAATAACATTTTTATCTACTTAGAAGATGAGGCGACATATACTATCTACGTTAAGAAAGTTCTTAAGAGATTACATTAAGCAGGGTTATAAGTTGATATTAAGAAGAGCGAATTCTATGTTACCCGAACTAAATACCTTAGCTATATCCTCTTAAATAAAGGCCTTAAAGTTAATCTAGAGAAGGTAGAAGTACTGCGCAACTAGTAGCTACCTACTACTATAACAGGTGTGAAATCCTTCTTAGATTTTACTAGATTCTATTAATAGTTTGTACCGGAATTCTCGCGTGTTATAAAGCTAATTATTATACTATAGAATCCTACAACCTCTTTCGTATAGACTTTAGAATGTAATATTGCCTTTAAGAAATTAAAGTCAGCTCTATTAAGTATACCTACTCTCTGCTACTTTAACCCTACGTTAGAAACAAAAATGGAAACTAATACCTCTAATAGAATAGTTATAGGAGTACTATTATAGAAATATCCCGACGGAAAATAGTACCCTATAGTATTCTATAGTAAGGTTCTATCGGTTCGGAACTGAACTGGGAGATCTATAATAAGGAACTATTTGCAATCGTTACTATATTTAAGTAATAGAGGGTAGAACTTACTTTAGTAGTTACTAGAACTCTAGTATACACCGATTATTACTTACTTAAATATTTTATGACTATAAAGGTACTTAATACTTGTTAAGTTTATTAGACTAAAGAATTAGCTTAGTATCAGTTCCAAATCGAATATACTCTAAATAAGAATAATACTAGAGCGGATATCCTTAGTTGTTACAAATAAGATATAGAAAACTTAAAAGTAGCTTAAACTAATAACTAGTTAAGAGTTCTATTTAGACCGTATTAACTTCACCCCCGAATTAATGCCGAATTAGTCTAGTTCTATATTACCTAAATAATAACTCAAGCGGCTATACTAAATGTTATTAAAGGCTAGGAGTAGGTTATATTACTAGACTCTCTGGAGTTAATCGACATATTACTATAGGAAAACCGAGCCTCCTTTATACAGGAACATATACTTCTACTCTACAAGTATTAGATAGAGAATAGACTACTCCTCTACGATAATTACTTATATATTCTATTAGATTTAGGCCTTTATATGCGACTTATATAAGAGGCTTATAACTAAGTATCCTCCGCATACCTAAGCGCTACTAAAACCTATTAGTTACTATCCTAGAAGTACTATTAGAAGGGTATAGAGGCTACTTGTAAACGATATATACAGAATTACATTCTATACTGTAAAGCTTATCTGATATAAACCTAAACCCTAGGTTTTATCTACCTACTTTCTATACTAAATCGACTAATATAGCACTTATATATTAACTTTAAGAATTTTCCTATAGATAAGTCCGGATACAATTAGATTATAGTAGTAATCGATCGCCTATCTAAACAAGCAGTGTCTATCCCCTACTATTATATAATTAACGTAAGGGGAATAGCTAAATTGTTTATTTAATAGGTATACTGCTTTAGCTATATACCCGAAACTATTATTTTAGACTAAAGATTTTAGTTTATATCTAGTTTCTAGTCTAAATTCTACTGTATTTTAGG
>ML986941.1:8866-21759 GCA_010094045.1 Lojkania enalia | reverse complement strand
CAACCTGTTCTAGTACTTTAAAAGGGCCCTCCTATTAATCGGATAGCTTTCGGCTCGGTCTCTAGACCGTAAGGTTCTTAGTATTTAGGTAGACTATGTCACTAATCTGCCAATCAATCGGTTGCTAGTAATAGTTAACGACGGATTGCATGCGATCCTGAGCCTTCTTAATATTAGCCTTTACGGTTTCCTAGGCTGTATATATATAAGTTGCTAGAGCTAAGGCGTCCTTACGATTTAATTTATCTATTGTAGTAATAGGATTAATAGAATATTTCTAATCCCAACTCTAATGGGGCTCGGATCTGTATAGGATCTGATACGGGGACATTCCGATAGTTATATAGGGTAGAGTCGCTTATGCTCGGTCGATTATAAGTAATAGAGAACTCTAGTTATTCTAGTAGAAGGATACGAAAGGGCGCAGTCTCTAATTGATGTACTTATTTATAATCTCCGTCTGTCCGTCAGTCTCTTTATAATAAGTAGTAGATAGTTTAATCTTCACGCCTAAAATATAGCAGAATTCGGACTAGAAACTGGATATAAACTAAGGTCTTTAGTCTAAAATAATAGTTTCAGGCGTGTAGCTAAAGCGGTACACCTATTAAATAAATAATTCGGCCATTCCCCTTGTATTAATTATACGATAGTAGGAGATAGACACCGCTTGTTTGGATAGGCGATCGATTACTACTATAATCTGATTGTATCTGGACTTATCTATAGGGAAATCCTTAAAGTTAATATATAGGTGCTATATTAGTCGATTTAGTATAGGAAGTAGGTAGATAAAACCTAGGGTTCGGGTTTATATCGGATAAGCTTTACAGTATAGGATATAATTCCATACATATCGTTTGCAAGTAGCCTCTATACCCTTCTAGTAGTACTTCCGGGACAGTAACTAATAGGTTTTAGTAGCGCTTAGGTATGCGGAGGATACTTAGTTATAAGCCTCTTATATAAGTCGCGTGCAAAGGCCTAAATCTAATAGAATATATAAGTAATTGTTATAGAGGAGTAGTCTATTCTCTATCTAATACTTATAGGGTAGAAGTGTACGTTCCTACGCGAAGGAGGCTCGGTTTTCCTATAGTAATACGTTGATCAACTCTAGAGAGTCTAGCGATATAACCTGCTCCTAGCCTTTAATAACGTTTAGTATAGCCGCTTAAGTTGTTATTTAAGTAATATAGGACTAGGCTAATTCGGCATTAATTCGGGGGTGAAGTTAATACAGTCTAAATAGGACTCTTAACTGGTTATCGGTTTAAGCCGCTTTTAAGTTTTCTATATCTTATTCGCGACGACTAAGGATATCTACTCTAGTATTATTCTTACCTAGGGTGTATTCAATTTGGAACTGATACTAAGCTAATTCCTCAGTCCAACAAACTTGACGAGTATTAAGTACCTTCGTAGTTATGAAATATTCGAGTAAGCGATAATTGATGTATACTAGAGTCCTAGTAGCTACTAAAGTAAGTTCTACCCTCTATTACTTAAACGTAGTAACAATTGCGAACAGTTTCTTATCGTAGATCTCCCAGTTCAGTTCCGAACTGGATAGAACCTTGCTATAAAACGCTATAGGGTACTATTTTCCGTTAGGATGTTTCTGTAATAGTACTCCTGCAACTACTCTATTAGAGGTATTAGTTTCTATTTTTGTTTCTAACGCAGGGTTAAAGTGGCAGAGAGTAGGTATACTCAACAGGGCTGACTTTAATTTCTTAAAGGTAATATCACATTCTAAAATCTATACGAAAGGGGTTATAGGGCTTTATAGTACGATAATTAGCTTTGTAACACGCGAGAATTCCAGTACGAACTGTCGATAGAATCCAGTAAAACCTAAGAAGGATTTCACACCTGTTACGGTAGTAGGTAGCTGCTAGTTGCGTAGTACTTCTACCTTCTCTAGGTTAACCTTAAGGCTTTTATTTAAGAGGATATAGCTAAAGTATTTAGTTCGGGTAACATAGAATTCGCTCTTCTTAATATCAACTTATAACCCTGCTTAACGTAATCTCTTAAGAACTTTCTTGACGTAGATAGTATATATCGCCTCGTCTTCTAAGTAGATAAGAATGTCGTCTAGGTAAGTAATATAGAAGTTATCTAGATAGTCGATTAGTACGTTGTTTATATAGCGCTGGTAAGTTGCTGGGCTATTACACAATCTAAAAGGTAGAACTTTATACTTGTAGGTTCTGTATCGAGTCCGAAAGGTAGTATATTCTTTAGAACTAGGGTCTATCTTAATCTTATTAAAGGCTACACGAATGTCGAACTTGGTAAAGATTACTACCTTAGTAGGCCTAGACAGGAGTTTATCTATGCGCGGTATTGGATATACATCCTTATAGGTAAGAGTATTAAGTTTACGATAATCTACGCAGATACGTAGGTCGCTATTAGGTTTATAGATATAAAGGATTAGAGATGTAAAGGGGTTCCGACTCTACTTAATATACCTATACCGTAGATTATCTATAATATACTTCTTAGTTGCCTCCAGCTCCTTAACGTTCTACTTATACAACGGGCTGTAACTATTGGGGAGGGGTTCCGTAAGGACAATCTTATAATTGTAAGAGCGGTATTCCGGCAATTAATAAGCCGCAGTTTTGCTAAACATATTCTAATACCTATAGTATTCGGATGGCAATCAGAGATTTACTAGTACTTCGTTTTCAGCCTTGTCTTCCAGCTCTAGGGCTTGCTTATCTTTAATCAGCCGCTCAATTTCGTATAGAGACGTGGAGAAAAACTCGTTCTCTTTCCTCTTTATATTAAAGTAGAAAGTATTAGCTGAGATAAGAATAATAATAGGAGAATAGACTTTCTTCGGATTGGGTTTAGACTTTGTTTTATACGGGCGTACGGAAGCTCTAAGCTTGTTTAGACTATAGGCTATAGAAGACTAATATAGTTTTAGCAGTCTTAGTAGACCCTTAATATAATAGATAGTCGGACTGTGGGACTGCTAATACTAGTCTTTTTTCTATAGAGCGTCGCGTCGCCGGATATCTAGCTCTACTTCCTTATCGCGTGCTGGCTGAGTTAATTATATAAGAAGAGGAGGTGAAGGATTATAAGTAGTAGGATACTTAGAGGGCTATATAATCCGATTCTTATCCGTATCTAGCAGGAGTTAAAAATAATGTAACTATTTAATGCTAATAATACAATCCTAAGTACCTAGATCTATAATAACGAATGGGCAGTTTTAGATAGTTCTTCTATTAATTCGCAGGTGCAAGTAGATATACTAATTAACTAGGGTTTAGATTCAGTCCTAAAAACCTTTAACGGTAATTTTGAAGGGTAAATACTATATCGACATATATAAGGCTTAGGAGAGTAATCTAGCTACTATAGAATTAAGGAACAGGAAGCCTTAGGTGCTAGTATTAACAAGGGCGTTTAGTTGTACACCAACACCTTTTAAATATAGAACGGTAGAGATTCGGAAGTACTTTCCTCTAAATAAATATGATAAATCGATGTTTGATAAGTCGTACTTACTTAAGTCTAGGATGGAGAGTTTTCCTAGGCGTCTCTATTTCCCACCTGAGAACTATCCAGGTAGTACTTATTTGCGTCTAGAAACTCTTCTTCCTTAATCTCCTCTTATTTAACCTCTATCTCTTATATTCTAAAAACTATATATTCGTTCGCGAAGTATCCTAGTTTACTATAGTTATAGTAATTACCTAGAGTTATATACCTTTCAGGTGCGGGAGTTTTACTAGGTTATTAAGGAGCGATCGTAGTAGAACGAGGTGTTAATACTAGGGTGGATCGGGGTAGTATTAGATTATAGGTTACCTTAGATAAACTCTTAGAAGCCTTCCAGTACCAATCTAAATTTGTTTTAGCTGCAACCTGTGGGCTGATAGTTTATTCTAGAAGGTTAGGAACGCTCCTCCTTTCTATATTATAGGCTGTTAAGTAGGCAACTATAGCGTTAAAGGAGCCTTTCTATATAAGCTTGAAGCCAAGGTTTGGTATCCTTAGGCTGGGGAGAATTTTATCCTATAGGTAGAAGAACCACTTAGATTAGGATACGGATCCCCTAATAGCTGTACTAATAAAGCGAGCTTTAAAAGTTGGGAACATTTCTCCCTTATTTATCCTTAGGACCTGAAACGCCTGTCGCGCCTCTGTCTCTTTATTACCTATAATAAAATACGATCGTAGAAGTAAAATCATTTCTTTAGTATTCTTAAACTGATACTAGTCCGATTCGGCTAGGTATTTTAGCTCTAGATACCCTTTCGCAGTACTAGAGGTGTATCCTTATACTAACGCTATATGTATACGCTCTATCCGATAGTAATCCGCATTAATCTTAAGTCGGTCTAGGATCGAGGCTTGCTATTATTTAAATATAGGTTTATTACTATCTGTAAGGCTTTCGATCTTAGGCGTATATTTAGTAAGGTAGGCTCGAGGGGGCTTAGGGGTGGCTAAGAGGTTTCTTGCTAGGGGAGTCGTAAAAGTTTCTCGGCGTATTATCGGTGTTGATTTGGTGGTTTATAGAGGTTGATTGAGACTAATAGTTCTCTATTATATTAAGCGTGTAATCTCCTCTTGTAAAATTGCGATTTATTTCTTAAGGGTTAGTTCGCTCCGATTTCCCTCCGAATTAGATAGGTTCTTTATTACAGGCCCTATAGAGAGGGGTCTACCTGTCGCAGGGCCCCCTATAAGAGGTAACGGTTGTTCTACACGTGTAGATGGAAGTTTACTCTTACTACGACTTGCGCGTATATTGGTTCTAGCACGGGAATTAGAAGGTGAATTATGGTCAGACATCAGCGGTTGCCTCCGATTCTAATAGGTTATTAGTAGTCTCTAAGTTTCTACCTAGGCGTACTCTACGCGGCTTTTCTAAAGGCAATTCTAATCGTAGGGGATAGGAAGTTCTAAACCTAAAGGCTTCGGTTAATAAGAGGTCTCTAAGATCCTGTCTAGGTAACTGAATAATTTAATGTAACGGTATATAAGTATTACGACCTAAACTAAATTGAGTATATTTTAGACTTAGATGTATTTAAATAAACAATCGATGCGATATTATTAAAGAGGCTATTACCGGCAGTATTAAGTTCTTCTATATAATATAATGGTATAGGTAAGATAATAGGTCCGAATGCGGCACGAATCTACTTAGAGGCATATAGGAGTGCGTGGGGGATTAGGGACCTGGGAATTCTATTAACACCTATAGGCCTTGTACGAAAGGATATAGAAGAACTACTAAACTACTTATAAGGGAGTGTGCAACTATATACGGAAGGGAAAAGGGGTAGAACCGGGGGTAGGATAAGATAAGCGAAAAGCTTTGGGATAAGGTTGTATATAAAGCTTTTCGTAGAACGATTTCTTTGCATCGTTATAGTTAATTAAAAATACTATATAACTAGATTAGATATAAATAATTAATATTAGTAGCTAAATATAATAGTACTACTAGTTTAGATAGTAGTAGAGGTTAAAAAGAAGGTTTAAATAATCTAATAATATAGCTACTTAGAAAAACTTAGTAGAAATTAAAAGGTATATATAAAGTAGTTAGAGAAGAAGTATTTTTAATAAGTTTATAGAGAATATTTTCATAATATAATAGTAGTTAGTATTTAAATTATACTATTGATATAGTAGAATATAGAATAGAATAATAAGAATAAAGATAGTAAAGTATATAGAATAAATAGAAAGTAGGTAGAAATTAAAAATAAAGTAGTAATATAGTAAATTTTTTAAAAAAAAGAAGTTAAAAAATAAATAAAGTATTTCTTTTATAATTAAAAAAAAGAATTTATTAATATTTTAAATATTAGTATAAAAGAGATTAATAAATTAAGATAAATAAAAGAAAATATATTTTAAAAAAGAAAAGTTAATAAGAAGAAAGTAATAGAGTTAATAATAATATAAAAAGAAAATAAAATTAGAATATTTATTTCTAAATTAAATTAAATAAGATAAAAAGTAGTAGTATAATTTAAAAATCTTAAAAAAAAATAAAGTAAAAAAAAATAGTTATATTAAAATAAATAGAAATTTAAAGAAAAATAAATTAATATAATTATAATAAAAAGAAGAGAAATATATAATAGGGAAAATATTTAGTAGAAATATAAATATATATTATAATAAAATAAAGAAAAAAGAAATAGAAAATAAAATTAAAAAGAAGATAATATTATAAAAAAAAGGTAAAATAGAAAAGAAAGAAAAGAAATATAAAAATACTTAAAGTAATATAAATATTATATTTAGATAAAAATTAATATAGTTATTTAAATAAAAATAAATATAGTTTTTTAAATAAGAGTTAATATAATTATATAATAAAATTTTAAGAGTAAAAAATAGAATAAATTATGATAATAGTATAAAAAAGATAAAAAAAGACATTTATAATAGAAAAAAATAGATAAAAATAGTTAAGTAGAGTTAAAATTAGAAATAAAATTAGAAAAGTAATTTAAAATAGAAAATAAAAGTAGTAGAAATAATTAAATAGTATTAAAAATAGAAGTAGAATTAGAAAAGGATTTTAAAGTAGAAAAAAGAAGTATAGAAGTAGTTAGATAGAGTTAAAAGTAGAAGTAAAATTAGAAAAAGGATTAGAAGTAATTAAAGAGAGTTGAAAGTAGAATAGAATAAGAAAAGATATTTAAAATAGAAAAAAGAATAGTTAGAAATAATTAGATAGAAGTAGAAATAGAAGTAAAATTAGAAAAGCTATTTAGGATAGAAAAAAGAAGTAGTAGAAATAGTTAAATAGAATTACAAGTAGAATAGAGTTAGAAAAAGGATTTAAAGGAGAAAAAAGAATAGTTAAAGGTAGTTAGATAGAAGTAGAGATAGAAGTAGAATTAGAAAAGCTATTTAAAATAGAAAAAAGGAGTAGTAGAGGTAGTTAAATAGAAATAAAGTTAAAATAGAGTTAGAAAGGCTATCTAAAATAGAAAAAAGAGTAGTAAAGAGTAGTTAAATAGAGTTAAAGTTAGAATAAAATTAGAAAAGTTATTTAAAGTAGAAAAAAGAAGAAGTAAAAGTAGTAAAATAGAATTAAAATTAGAATAGAATTAGAGAAAATATTTAAAATAGAAAAAAAGAAGTACTAAAAATAGTTAAATAGAAAAAAAAAATAGAAGTAGGAATAAAGAAATTATATAGAGTAGAAAAAAGAATAGCTAGAAATAGTTAAATAGAGATAGAATTAGAATAGAATTAGAAAAGTAGATTAGAATAGAAAAAAGAAGAGCTAGAAATAGTTAAAAAGGATTAAGATTAGAATAGAGTTAGAAAAATAGTATAGAATAGAAAAAAAAAAGATTAGAGGTAGATAAATAGAGTTAAAATTAGAATAGAAATAGAAAAGTAGTTTAAAGTAGAAAAAAGAATAAGTAAAAGTAGTTAAGTAGAGTTAAAATTAGGATAGAGTTAGAGAACAAGTATAAAATAGAAAAAAGAAGAATTAAAAGTAGATAAATAGGGTTAAAATTAAAATAGAATTAGAGAAGTAGATTAAAATAGAAAAAAGAAATACTAGAGGTAGTTAAATAGAGTTAAAGTTAGAATAGTATTAGAAAAGATATTTAGAGTAGAAAAAAGAATAGTTAGAGATAGTTAAATAGAAGTAGAGATAGAAATAAAGTTAAAAAAGCTATTTAGAATAGAATAAAGAAGTACTAGAAGTAATTAAGGAGGGTTAAAATTAGAATAGAATTAAAGAAGATATTTAAAATAGAAAAAAGAAGTAGTAGAGGTAGTTAAAAGAGGTTAAAGCTAGAATAGGGTTAGAAATAGAATAGAATTAGAAAATAGGTTTAGAGTAGAAAAAAGAATAGTTAGAGGTAGTTAAATAGAGTTAAAAATAGGGTAGAGTTAGAAAACATATCTAGAGTAGAAAAAAAAGCTGTTAAAGGTAGTTAAAAAGTATAATAGCTTCTAACTAGTTAAATATAGGATAGAGTAGTAACTAAAAATAATTATATACTATAAGAAGATTATTCTTATAAACTTATAATAGAAGTATATAAGTAGAGTATATAAAAGATATTTAAGTTAAGTATAAAGAGCTATAAATATTAGAGTTATAAGATTATTAAATATAATTTAGTTTCTTACTAGTTCTTTCTACTTAATTATTTAGCTAATTAAGTAACTAAATATATGTAGTTATTTAGTTAATTAAGTTATTAAGTATATTATATATCTTATATTAACCTTATTTTTCTAGCTATATATAGTTCTAGATCTTAATTAAATCTAGTATAAAAACTTCTATAGAAATATCTATAATACTATTTTCCCCTTTTAAGCTTTTAGCCTAAGAATTTTCCTATTCTAAACTAGTATATAATAGGGTTAATATACTATTTTCGCTAAAATTATATATATTTCTAATACCTCTTCTTTATTATTTAACTCTAAATAGGTACTATTATATTAATTATATAAACTATTTAAGCGAGGCTATTATATCTTATTTCTAATATTTTTATAAGAGGTTAATTTATAAAGTAGATAAGAAGAAAATATCTAAAATATTATATTATTTAGAATACCTTTATACTAGTATATATTTATTATATAATATAGATTATAATACTTATATTACTTATATATTATAATCCTATACTACTAGTTTATTCTTAATTCTTCTTAGTAGTAAAGTAGGATACTAAAGTTATAAAACTAGAGAAGAAAATTTATCTAACCTAAGAAGAGTTAAAATAATTTTTTAATAAGGTAGTAGTAGCTTATATAAAAATTTAGTATCTTTATAAAATTCGCAAATAAGTAAAATATAAATAGATAGAGGGTTATAAATATATATAGAAGTAGTTTAAGAAAGAAAAAGAGGTAGATTATAAAATAGATCTTCTTTTTAAAGTAGAGTTACCTCTTATAATATAGTTAATATTATTTAATTCTATTATTCTATTTCTAAACTTCTTTTATAAATTTAGATTTTATAATATATTTATAATACTATAAAGTTAAAGTTTTCTTCTAGTTCTTAAGTATTATTTTATAAGTTTCTATATTTATCTACTTCTAACTATTTAATTAGATAATATTATTTACTATTCTATATTTTATATTTTATTATTCTTTTAACTTTCTATTTCTAGTCTTCTCTATATACGTCTATATTATATACTATTAGTTTAGTATTTTAGGGTACCTTTTCTATAAATATAATATAGAAGATTAGATAGATTTTTATAGTTATAGATAATTTAAGTTAATAGTTTACAGGTAATATTTATTTTTTAATTTTATATAGTCTAATTTTAATATAATCTAATTTACTACTTAATTATTTACTTTAAATATTTTATTATAGTAGCTAGACTTTTTCTCTCTTTTTAAAATAAGATAGTTATTTATATTTCTTATTATAGTATTTCTTTATAGTATATTATAGAAACTAGAGGTTTTTCTTTAGTAAATTTTATATTTATTAAATAATCTTAACTTATTTTAATACTTATAGTACTTATAATACTATTTTAATTAGAGTATTATAGGTTTTTAGTTTATACCTATAGTTTACTATAAATAGTAATACTCTAGTTATACTATATATAGTACTATTATATATAAGTTATACTATTAGTAGTAGTATCGCCTAATTATTTTATCTAAAATTAAAGTAGTATTATAAATATTACTCTATTATTTAGTTTATTTATTTTATCTTTCTATTTATTTATAGATAAAATATTATAGATATCTTATATTTAATTTCTAGTAAGTTTATAATTATTTAGTAAAACTTTAAAATAAACTTTGTATTTTAGTCTATAATTATCTTCTATAGTATTCTATATTATATAATAATCTATTTTAAAAAGATATTTACAACTTATTCTACTAGTAATATTTTATTATAGAGAATAAAGTAGGTATATTTTATAAGTCTATTTATAATTATTATAATAGAGTTATATACTTCTCGTTTAGGATAGTTTTTTAACTTTAGTAGTTTAATAATAAAGTCTATAGTAACTTCTATTTATAATCTAGTTAGTATTTTTAGATTTTATAATAGTTTATAAAATATATATCTATTAAATTTATTCTATTAATAGTCTATATATTTTTATAATATATTCTTTATCTATTTTTTTACTTTAGGAAAGTAGAATCTTCTAAAGATTTATTCTAGTATTTTCTCTTTTTTTTTAATATCTATATATAAAGGCTTTATAGAATTATCTAATAAACTTTTTTTTAACTTTAACTAGTATATAGATTTAATTATAGACGTATAATAGTCTATCTATCTATTCTAGTTCTTATTTTTAGAGTTCTTTAAGTATTCTATTTATTACTATTCTAATTAGTATTATCTAGCTTACTTTTTTAATAATAGTTATTACTATAAGTTTTAAATAATTATATATTATACTTCTATTTTATTATTTTCTTAGTAGTATAGTTATAATTCTTTTTTTTACTTATATTCTAATAGTTTATTTAATATATCTACTTTTTAGTTTTATTTTCCGCTAATATAGATAATCTTAAAGTTAAATATAACTAGTTCTTATAATTATCTAATCTACCTAGGGGTAAAAGTTTTAATAGTAAGAAAAATAGTAAGATTCTTATAATTATAATAGACTTTAATTTACTATTTTACTCTTTATAGGTATATATACTACTTTTTAAAATATACTATAATAGCTAGAAGTTTTTAGTTATTATAATAATATAAAGAAATTGTTCTATAAAAAGCTTTATATATAATTTTATCCTAAAGCTTTTTACTTATCTTATTCTACTCTTAGCTCCGCTTCTTTTCCCTTCCGTATATAGTTATATACTCCCTTATAAGTAGCTTAATAGTTCTTCTATATCCTTTTATATAAGGCCTATAGGTATTAATAGAATTCTTAGGTTTCTAAACCCCTATATACTTCTATATATTTTTAAGTAGATTTATACTATATTTAGACCTATTATCTTATCTATACTATTATATTATATAGAAGAACTTAATACTACTAATAATAGCTTCTTTAATAATATTATATTAATTATTTATTTAACTATATTTAAATTTAAGATATATTTAATTTAGTTTAGATTATAATACTTATATACTATTATATTAAATTATTTAGTTATCTAGAGAAGATTTTAAAAACTTTTTATTAATTAAAACTTTTAAGTTTAGAACTTCCTATCCTCTATAATTAGGATTACTTTTAGAAAAGCTGCGTAGAGTATACTTAAGTAGAAACTTAAAGACTACTAATAACCTATTAGAATTAGAAGTAACCGCTAATATCTAACTATAATTTACCTTCTAATTCTTATACTAAAACTAATATACGCGTAAGTTATAGTAAAAGTAAGCTTCTATCTACGCGTGTAAAATAACTATTACCTTTTATAAGGGGCTCTATAATAGATAGACCCCTCTTTATAAAGCTTATAATAAAGAATCTATCTAATTTAGAAGAAAATTAAAGTAAACTAACTCTTAAAAAATAAATTGTAATTTTATAAGAGGAGATTATATACTTAATATAATAGAGAACTATTAGTCTTAATTAACTATTATAAACTACTAAATTAGAACTAATAATATATTAAAAAACTTTTATAACCCTTTTAATAAGAAACTTTTTAGTTACTCTTAAACCCTTTTAAATTTACCTTATTAAATATATACTTAAGATTAAAAGTTTTATAAATAGTAGTAAACTTATATTTAAATAATAGTAAGCCTTAATTCTAGACTAACTTAAGATTAATATAGATTACTATTTAATAGAGCGTATATATATAGTATTAGTATAGAAATATACCTCTAATACTATAAAAGGGTATTTAGAACTAAAATACCTAGCTAAATTAGACTAGTATTAGTTTAAAAATACTAAAGAAATAATTTTACTTCTATAATTATATTTTATTATAGATAATAAAAAGATAGAGGTATAATAGATATTTTAGGTCCTAAGAATAAATAAGAGAGAAGTATTTCTAACTTTTAAAGCTTACTTTATTAGTATAATTATTAGGGGATTTATATCCTAATTTAAGTAGTTTTTCTATCTATAGAATAAAATTCTCTCTAGCTTAAAGATATTAAATTTTAGCTTTAAGTATATATAGAAAGGCTCTTTTAATATTATAGTTACCTACTTAACAGCCTATAATATAGAAAGAAGGAGTATTTTTAGCCTTCTAAAATAAACTATTAGCTTATAGATTATAGCTAAAATAAATTTAGATTAGTATTAGAAGGTTTTTAAGAATTTATCTAAAATAACTTATAATCTAATACTATTCTAATCTACTCTAATATTAATACTTTATTCTATTATAATCGCTCTCTAATAATCTAGTAAAACTCTTATACCTAAAAGATATATAACTCTAGATAATTATTATAATTATAGTAAACTAAAATATTTTATAAATAAATATATAGTTTTTAAAGTATAAGTAATAGAGGTTAAATAAGAAAAGATTAAGGAAGAAAAGTTCCTAGATATAAATAAATACTATCTAGATAGTTTTTAAGTAGGAAATAGAAACGTTTAGAAAAACTTTCTATTCTAAACTTAAATAAGTATAACTTATTAAATATTAATTTATTATATTTATTTAGAGGAAAGTACTTTTAAATTCCTACTATCCTATATTTAAAAGGTATTAGTATATAACTAAACGCTCTTATTAATATAAATATTTAAGGCTTTTTATTTTTTAATTTTATAATAGTTAAATTACTCTTCTAAACTCTATATATATTAATATAGTATTTACCCTTTAAAATTACTATTAAAGGTTTTTAGGACTAAATCTAAACTCTAGTTAATTAGTATATTTACTTA
>ML986940.1:0-22622 GCA_010094045.1 Lojkania enalia | reverse complement strand
TAGATTATATAATAGTCTAGTAACTTACTAGCGCTATATAAATAACGTACTAATCGACTATCTAAATAACTTCTATATCGCTTATTTAAATAATATCCTTATCTACTTAGAAGATAAGGTAATATATACTATCTACGTTAAGAAAGTTCTTAAAAGATTATATTAAGCAGGGTTATAAGTTAATATTAAGAAGAGTAAATTCTATATTATCTAAACTAAATACTTTAGCTATATCCTATTAAATAAAGGCCTTAAAGTTAATTTAGAGAAGGTAGAAGTACTGCGCAACTAGTAGCTACCTACTATTATAATAGGTATAAAATCCTTCTTAAGTTTTACTAGATTCTATCGATAGTTTATACCGGAATTCTCGCGTATTATAAAGCTAATTATTATACTATAGAGTCCTACGACCCCTTTTATATAAACTTTAGAATATAATATTACCTTTAAGAAATTGAAGTTAGCTCTATTAAGTATACCTATACTCTACTACTTTAACTCTATATTAGAAATAAAAATGGAAACTAATACCTCTAATAGAGTAGTTATAGAAGTACTATTATAGAAATATTCTAATAGAAAATAGTACCTTATAGTATTCTATAGTAAGGTTCTCTCTAGTTTAGAACTAAACTAGAAGATTTATAATAAGAAACTATTTATAATTGTTACTATATTTAAGTAATAGAGAGTAGAACTTACTTTAGTAGCTACTAGAACTCTAATATATACCAATTATCGTTTACTCGAATATTTTATAACTATAAAGGTACTTAATATTTATTAAGTTTATTAGACTAAGGAATTAGCTTAGTATTAGTTCTAAATTAAGTACACTTTAGATAAGAATAATACTAGAGTAGATATCTTTAGTTATTATAAATAAGATATAGAAAACTTAAAAGTAGCTTAAACTAATAACTAGTCGAGAGTTCTATTTAGACTATATTAACTTCACCTCTAAATTAATACTAAATTAGTCTAATCCTATATTATTTAAATAATAATTTAAGTAGCTATACTAAATATTATTAAAGGTTAGGAGTAGGTTATATTACTAGACTCTCTAGAGTTAATCGATATATTACTATAGAAAAACCGAGCCTCCTTTACGCAGGAACGCACCCTTTTATTCTACAAGTATTAGATAGAGAACGGACTACTCCTCTACAATAATTACTTATATATTCTATTAGATTTAGGCTTTTATATATAACTTATATAATAGGCTTATAACTAAATATCCTCTATATACCTAAGCGCTACTAAAACCTATTAGTTACTATTCTAGAAGTACTATTAGAAGGGTATAGAAGTTACTTATAAACGATATATATAGAATTATATTCTATACTATAAAGCTTATCTAATATAAACTTAAACCCTAGGTTTTATCTACCTACTTCCTATACTAAATTAACTAATATAGTATCTATATATTAACTTTAAAGATTTCTCTATAGATAAGTCTAGATATAATTAGATTATAGTAGTAATTAATCGCCTGTCTAAATAAGTAATATCTATTTTCTACTATCGTATAATTAACGTATAGGGAATAGCTAAATTATTTATTTAATAGATATACTACTTTAGCTATATATCTAAAACTATTATTTTAGACTAAAAACCTTAGTTTATATCTAGTTTCTAGTCCGAATTCTACTATATCTTAGGTATAAAGATTAAACTATCTACTACTTATTATAAAGAGACTAATAGATAAATAGAGATTATAAATAAGTATATTAATTAGAGACTGCGCTCTTTTATATCCTTCTACTAGAATAACTAGAGTTCTCTATTACCTATAATTAACTAAGTACAAGTAACTCTACTTTATATAACTATTAGAATATCCCTATATCAGATCCTATATAAATTTAAACTCTATTAGAGTTGGGATTAGAAATATTCTATTAATCCTATTACTATAACAGATAAATTAAATTGTAAGAACGCCTTAACTCTAGTAACTTATATATATACAGCCTAGGAAACTGTAAAAGCTAATATTAAGAAGGTTTAGGATCGTATATAATCTATTATTAACTATTACTAGCAACCGATTAATTAGTAGATTAGTAATATAGTCTACCTAAATACTAAAAACCTTATAGTTTAGAGACTAAGCTAAAAGCTATTCGATTAATAGGAGGGCCCTTTTAAAGTACTAAAATAGGTTAGAAACTTATACTATCTATAGCTACCCCTAAGGTTGAGAATATATAATATCTTCGTACTAAACCTGCTATATAAAAACCTCTAGGACCCTCTACTAGAGTAAGAAGCTCTAAAACCACCCGCTATTACTATTAAGGGGGTAGAAAAGTAGGAGGTTAAGGAAATACTAGCTAGTAAACTATATTATAAGATCCTTAAATACTATATAAAATAGGTAGGATATAATTCTAATCTAGTCTAATATAAAGTCTTAAATTTTATAGGTTCGTTTTATAAGCTAAAAGCTTTTTATAATAAGTATCTAAATTAGCTAGGACCCTTAAAAGCCCTAACCAAATAGATTAAGGTATATAAGAATAGTATAGAGAATATAGATTATCTAGTAGATAATAACGTATAAAAGTTAAGTAGTAGATTTAAAAACTAAAATATAGGCCTAAAATTACTCTTCTATAGAATCTAGAAGGTCTAATAGTAGGCTATTAGATACCTCTTTAGTTCTCTTCTTTTCTACTCTCCTTCCTCTTTCTTCCCTCCGGACTCCTCTTAAACCTCCTCTACTTTATCTTTAGCCGCCTAAGAGTACTATAATATTAGCTTAAAAGCTAGATACTAAAGCTTCTAGAGCTAAAACCTAATAGAGTAACTTAGTACCCTAGTAGAATAAAGCTATCTAGATACTAGCTATAAGAAGGCTATCTTCTTAACTCTTTATAATCTAGGCTATAAGTACTAGACTATAAGTAGATTCCGAAATAACTTTAAAGGCTACTTTTTTATCCTTCTTATCCCCTATATATTAGACTACTATCTATAGTTTAAAATAGCCCTAGAAGACTAGAAACTCCTTCTTATAGTATAAGGAGATCTATAAATATATTAGTAGTAAGTACTCTACTAGTATTAAATGCGATTTATATAGGGTTATACTTTTTATTTTATAAGGTATAATACTCGCATTTTTTTAATCTTAGAAACTAAAAGGTAAATATTATACGCCGCCCGCGGGCGAGTATATATATAATTTAAAGGTAGATAATTTAAAAGGCCTCTAAAAAGGCTCTAGAAGGTAGGTAGAGTAGTATATTAATTAATTTTTTTCTACGAGGCGTTAGTAATATTTTAATAATTAATAGTTTTAGGGACGTATAATAATATATATAGAGTAGAAGTTATTATTTAGTTAAAAAAGCTTAGTTAATAATAACCTAGTAATATATTAAAGCTAGTAAACGCTTGTTACTATATGCGACGAAATTACAATATTAATAAACTATTATAATAGTAGTTACTAGCCGATATATAGGTTAATTATACTTACTATAAAAACTTTACTTAATATTATATTAATATATAAATACATCTCTATAAGTAACTATATATATTAGTTCTTACTAATAAATACCTTCTTAAAGAAATTTCTTTATCTAGAACCTATCCGTAATAGCCTTAATTCCCTTCTAAACTAGTATAGATAGGAACTATTAGCCTATAAGGAGGGGGGTAGTATAATAATATAAAGAAATCGTTCTACGAAAAGCTTTATATATAACTCTATCTTAAAGCTTTTCGCTTATCTTATTTTACCTCTAACTCCGCCTCTTTTCCCTTCTATATATAGTTATATACTCCCTTATAAGTAGCTTAGTAGTTCTTCTATATTCTTTTATATAAGGCCTATAGGTATTAATAGAATTTCTAGGTCCCTAAACCCCTATATACTCCTATATACCTCTAAGTAGATTTGTACTATATTTAGACCTATTATCTTACTTATACTATTATAAATAGTTTATTTTAGAAGATTAAAAATACTTCTCCTTTTTATATTATAGGCTATTAAATAGGCGATTATAGTATTAAAAGAGTTCTTCTATATAAGTTTAAAGTTAAAGTTTAATATTCTTAAGTTAAAAAGAATCTTATTCTATAAGTAGAAGAACTACTTAGATTAGAATATAGATCCTCTAATAACTATACTAATAAAGTAAGCTTTAATAGTTAAGAATACTTCTCTCTTATTTATTTTTAGAACCTAAAATATCTATTATACCTCTATCTCTTTATTATTTATAATAAAATATAATTATAGAAGTAAAATTATTTCTTTAGTATTTTTAAAATAATACTAGTCTAATTTAACTAGATATTTTAGCTCTAAATACTCTTTTATAATACTAGAGGTATATTCTTATACTAATACTATATATATATATACTCTATTTAATAGTAATTTATATTAATCTTAAGTTAGTCTAAAATTAAAGCTTATTATTATTTAAATATTAGTTTACTACTATTTATAAGACTTTTAATCTTAAGTATATATTTAGTAAAGTAGGTTTAAGGGGGCTTAAAGATAGCTAAAAAGTTTCTTACTAGAGAAGTTATAAAAGTTTCTTAATATATTATTAGTACTAATTTAGTAGTTTATAGAGGTTAATTAGAACTAATAGTTTTCTATTATATTAGATATATAATCTTCTCTTATAAAATTATAATTTATTCTTTAAGAGTTAGTTTACTTTAATTCCCCTCTAAATTAGATAGATTCTTTACTATAAGCCTTATAGAAAAGGGTCTACCTATTATAGGTCTTTTTATAGGAGGTAATAGTTATTCTATATATATAGATAGAAGCTTACTTTTACTATAACTTATATATATATTAGTTCTAGTATAGAAATTAGAAAGTAAATTATAGTTAGATATCGGCAGTTACCTCTAATTCTAATAGATTATTAGTAGTCTCTAAGTTTCTACCTGGGTATACTCTATACAGCTTTTCTAAAAGTAATCCTAATTATAGGAGATAGGAAGTTCTAAACTTAAAGACTTTAGTTAATAGAAGATTTTTAAGATCCTATCTAGATAATTAAATAATTTAATTTAATAGTATATAAATATTATAATCTAAACTAAATTAGATATATTTTAGACTTAAATATATTTAAATAAATAATCAATACAATATTATTAAAGAGACTATTACTAGTAGTATTAAGTTTTTCTATATAATATAACGGCGTAGGTAAGATAATAGGTCTGAATATAGCACGAATCCACTCAGAGGCATATAAGAGTGCGTAGGGGTTTAGGGACCTAGGAATTCTATTAATACCTATAGGTCTGATACGAAAGGATATAGAAAAACTACCGAGCTACTTACAAGGGAGTGTGCAACTATATACGGATGGGAAAAGGGGCGGAGCCGGGGGTAGGATAAGATAAGCGAAAAACTTTGGGATAAGGTTGCATGTGAAGCTTTTCGTGGAACGATTTCTTCGCATCGTTACAAGACCTACCATAGGCCGTTACACCTTAATCAGCTTATTAAAGGATACTGGCTAGCTATATAATAGCTGTCCTACTAGTATATAAAAATATACAGCTTAGGGCAGCAAATTAGCGTTATAGATAGAAGGACCAGAATCCTCGTAGGTATATTGCTCAGGGAGAAGCTCTATAGGTAAAGGAAGGCAAGCGCCTAGCTGCAGAGGTCGAAAGTAAGGAGCGGGAGGTGGAGGAGAGATTCTGTGATCCTATGCGCCAACGCGCACCACCGACGTACTCTAAGTGCCACATTGTAGGCCATAGGAGGAATTAGTGCACAAGTGCTTAAGAAAGCTCTCTGTAGAATTCTGGCGTATTTTATTCTATTGTTGTGGTGCTATCGTTCAAAAACGCGCATTGATTTTGGTGTGGTGGGCCGCTGAGTGATAGAACACGTTAGAGCTTGCTGATCAGTTTTTGATCGCTATTCATTCGGAAGATTCGATTAGCCATTTCGTAGGCTCGAGCATATGAAGGGGAAGGCGTACGCATCTTCTTCTAGTATCCATTCAACCAAGAATTCTTCTTGAAGAGGTTAGCCGCTGCTGGTGTTATGGCTGGTCGTGCCATTTGTCGCGCCATTCAGGCGATTTCGTAAGGTCAGTTCAGGGACGTTGTAGGCCTTTGTCGCAGCTCGTTTACTAGGATAGAGACCTGCGTAATAATGGCTGACAGCTAGCTGAATTGCCTGTTCGCAAGTATCCCTAGCAAATAGCTAGTGTGGAGAGAAATCGCGATTATTTGGCGCATAGACGTGCTGGCATAGGTGCGCAGGAATTATACAGCCGAGCTTATCCCTAAGATCGTCCGGATCATAAATGTCAATCACGTGTTTTCGCGTCCCTTTGGCTCTTTCCTCTTGCGCAAGGGCCTTTGGCATGTCTCACCACACTATTTCACCCCTGCAATTTCGTATAGTCTGTAGCATCCTGGACCAAGTAATTATAACCATGGCACCGCGTAAAGAGAAAGCAGAGAAAGTTAGGGCGAATGAAGCAGCTGCCGCTGTCCTAAACTATCTACGTAAGTCACCAGTCCGCGCCCGAGTTTGATGAAAGGTAGCCGACATGAGCGTTGCAGGTAAACAAAAGTGAGTATCTTCATTCTCTCTTTGGGAACACTGTGTTTGGGGTCACAATCTAACTGTTAGCGCTCTCCATCTAGTCGTCCGTATTCGGTAGGCATAGCTTTAGGATGTACATATAACTGTACATTGACTTACGTTCGAAAGGCCACCGACGTCTCGGCCAATCTCCACAACAAAGTGACAAAGGGTTTGTAACGAATACGTTTCATAAACACCAATTACTCGCTGATCAAAGAATAGCTGCCGCAGCTAAGATCCTCAAAGATCTTCATGAGCGCAGCGAGATCGAGGGACGCCCAGCCGGTACGAATCTCCTCTGGCCTACGCAATGATATTATTGACCTATGATAGGAAAACAGATCGTGTACCATGCTCTACAGGTTTTATGCCTTATTTTCCAGCGCCCTATCACCGAATCCGCACTAACCAATTTAGTGCCCAGACTCCATAATCCCCTCCCAGATCGCCGACCTCGACGCCACAATTAGCAGCCTCCGCACCCAAACTGCCGATCTTCAAGCAGCCACAAAAACCCTCCGCATCGCACTATCGTCCCTAAACTCCACACTCTCGACCTCCGACCTCATCGCCTCGATCCAGTGTCTCGGCATTGAGAAGAAGGAAATAGTGGATAGATTGGCGAGCTTCAAGGCTGGAAAAGCAAAGAATATCACGAAGAAGGAGAAGAATGACGTGGAGAGTGAATGGACGAAGTGGGCCGCTATTGCGAAGAGGAGGGAGAAGATTGCGGGGGAGATATGGAAGTTAATCGAGGATGTGTTGCCGGAAGGGCAGAAAAAGGGAGATGTGAGAGCGCTTTTAGGATTCGAAGATTACGGAGAGTAATGGTTTTGTGGGGTGTGTGTTGTGCAGCAGCAAGGCTGCAATTTAGATGGCAAGGGGCCATGGTGCCTGGCGGACTCCAAGCATGGAGTCATCTGTCTCAAAGACGTATAGAAATACCTACACATGGATACACCACATGTACTATACTATAATCAGCCAATGATATGCGAGGAAATTTCAAAATATATATCGGAGCCTCTAAATTCTATGACACCTAACGCAAACTCCCGAAAATGCGAAGATTTTATCAATGCCGATCTTCAACATCAAGAAAGTAAACGAGTAGTATGCGTGTCCTCTCCTCTTTCAACCTCTCCATCATGTTTAGGTTTGTTTAACTCTTCAAGTTCCCGAGCCAATGTAATGCCTTCGGCTCTCCCGCGCTCTACGTCGACGAGAAGCATGATTGGAAACGGCAACCCAATCAGTACGGCGAGGAACCAAAATGCCTAGTCGAGTTAGCACAATATCATTGGCATGAATGCAAAAGATTTGCCTACCGGTCTGATTTCCCCCGTAGCGTCTATGATGGCGCCGACGATTGCCGGTCCGAAGACACTACTACCTTTGTCCGTGATAGCATACAGCGCATAAAATGCCGCTTCAAAGCCCGGTGGAATCAATTCGCCATACAGGCTCCTGCAGTAACTACTTAGTCCGCCCAAGACAAACCCATAAACGGCCCCAAGGGGATACATCTCCCACTGCTGTTGCAAACCGAACATGCCAAAGCGTTGAATAGCAGGGATATAACCAAGTAGCCCATAGATGGGTATTATTTCGAACAGCGCAATACATGTAAGAATAGTCTGCGAGGGCGCAAGGCGCATATAGATGGAAATTCGAGACCAGGAAAAAGCACCTACAACTCCGGAGACAGTGGCTATTACGTTTATAAGAGCTAGCATAGCATAGCTCATTCCCAGGGTCGTTTTCGCAAAGAGCACTGCGGTGCCCGAAACAGTAGCGATGCTGTCGGAAAGCAGGAACCATGCAGCAAGGAAGAGTAGTACATCTTTTAGGAGCCGAACATGCAATACGGTTCGTCCAAGGGATTTCCAAGAGTAAGTGAAGTAGGCTACGCAAGCCTGGGAATTTGTCGAATGCTCGAGGCTCAGGGGAGGGCCGGGTCGCGGACGGAGCCATAACGCGGTAGGAATGCTGAAGATGAACCACCATGCTCCTATTACAAATAGGACGAACCGAAGACCAAATGTGGATGAGCGGAAAGCAATCACGATCAATACTGACGCTGTTTGGACGAGCAAAGCAGCGATGTAGCCGATGGCGATCCCATAAGACGAGATTTTGGTAGAGAGAGCCAGTTCCTTTGAGGTCGATGCTCGCGATACTGGATTTGGAACCGTAAGATTTGCGGCAGACGGTTCTGAGCGAGGTAAGAGTGCCGTCATTGTGTCTGCTACGCCATCAAGCACGTTCTCCTCTGCTGTGAGGTGATTGGAATAATGGGTATTGTGAATGATGGACGGCTGGATCAACCCATCTCGGTCTTCATCCTCCATGCGCGACGATTCTTCAGAGCTGTAACCGTATCGAACGGTTGGATGATGGCGGACCAGAAGCGGGAGAAAGGAGTTTAACAGAACGAATGAAGCGCCAAAGCAAGTATTCGCAACTATAGCAAAAAAAGCACCCAGTATGTAGACCCTAGGCACAACGGGCAAGAAAAGCATGGTCGATACTGAGCCTATAAAGGCAAACCAAAGTAGGAAGGCCTTCCTGAAGCGGCCGTGGTCGGCAGCGCCAGACATGGATATGATCAAGAGTGCCTGGATCAGGACACTGATTGAGAAGGTGTACATGGCGAAGCTGGTGGTATTGATGTCCAGCCCCAGGATGCGGACAATGCATTGGCCTTTCTCCGGATTCCAGGTCAGCGACATGGAGGGGTGGGCACTGGAGTGGAGGCCCACTTTGCAAGGTGTCTTGCGGTCAGACAGGAGGACTCCATTCTCACGCGCCAGCTGCTCGAGCGTGACAGGGATGAAGGAGCCTGGAGGAGGAACGGGCGTTAGTTTGCGCGGGCGGGGGAGGGGGAAAAGGTCAGTGTGCTTCTTACCGATGCCGCATACTACGAACACCTAGGAAACTAGTGAGCACACTCGGTCTCTGGAGCATCGTTGGATAGCGGGGGCCTACCTCGGCGGCCCAGCCATACATGTAGAAGCCAGACAACTCCTTGTCGCTAGTCGGGCGTGTATCCTCGCCCGCATAGGCGGGCGGGGAACGCTGCGAGTCCATTTGGGGGGAGGCCTGGTCAGAAATGCTCTGCTCGTCATCGGCCTCGTTGGACTGCGACGACGAAGGCACTGAGGCCTTTGAGAGGGCGGAGGCATGGCGAAGGAGCTCCGGCCGGCTGATTGGAGAAGGAACTCCTCGCGGTGGCATGGTGCGCGCTGATTGGTGGGTACAAGGTGCTACCACGGGAGGAACATGGCGCGCTGCTGGGCGAGACGGGCGCACGGAGATGCAGAGTGACGGGTTATGAAGGGCGATATGAAGAAGGGAGCGGACGGGGAGTAGCGAATGCTATCTATGTACGAGGATGAAGGGAGAGAGGAAGGGGATGGAAGAATCAGGTTGAGAGGGCACCTGGGCAAGCAGGGAGGAAGTCTCGTGCACGGTGCATGCCACCCAAAGGTTTGTCACGTGCGTAGTAGGTAGTGGCGAAGGCCAAGGCTGAACGCGTGCCAAGGCCTCCCTCTCAGTCCTAGCAGGGTCGCCCACCGCTGCCCTGCCCTGGCCGTCCCGTCTACTTTCCCCATTCCCCTTCCGTCGCCTGCATCACTAACCTACCCCCTCCGCTATCGCCCTTCGCCTTTCACTTATCGCCCATCGCCCATCGCCGCCGCCGCTATTGCAGTCCCAGCCTGGGTAGCATACCGTCTTTCGTGCGCATGCCCTTGCCGTTTCACCGTATTTCACTTTTGCGCGCAATAGCAGGAACAACGGCCGCAACTACCAGCCCGGCCTAACGATGAGATAACCACCTCTCCACTCCCACTCCCACCACCACCACCACCGCCATCCCATCATCATCACTCGGCCTTTCGCCTACGGCTATCCACTCCATCGCCACCGGCTATACCAGCCCAAGGCCCATACCCCCGGTCGTTGTAATTCTTGTTCGCTCTCCCACCAACGCGCGCTGGCGCGAAACCCACCCGTAGCCCAGCGCTTGCAAGTTGAGGCCGCCCTAACCCTATCCCGTGCGCATCATCACAGCCCACTTTGCACACCTCAAAATACAGTCGGCGTACTCGTCCACGCAGGAGGTGGGCGAAGCGGGGAGGCCCGTGGCGAGCGTAGGGAGTGGTGAGCGCGCCGACAGCCTGGACGACCCAAGGCAGACTATGCCAGGCCTTCTCATCATGAATAATAGTGGCGCGGATGAGGCAACAGGCCCGAATGAAGGTGGGAGCCTGAAGCGCTCCCATGACGGCAGGCTTATCAATGGCGACTTGAACTCTCAAAGCAAGAGCACTGCGGCACCCGCGTCGCCCGCCGACGGATCTACCAACACATATGGAGTCAATGGAACCTTGACTTCTGCCTTTGTGCAGTTCGCGCATGCCGCCGAACAAATGGCAGAGCTGCCGCCAGAGATCATGCATCTCACCTCCGACTTCTACCATCCTTTCTCCAAGCTTCTTCAACGCACTTGCCAGGAGAGTTTCAATGAACTCAACGAGCTACTGCAGGCCATGGCCGAGATCCAGGTTAGCCAACAATCAAACGGCGTCTTGACCAATGGCGTCGGTGGACATGTCAATGGATTCGTAGACAACAGCGAAGCAAACCGGCAGAAGAAGCTTATGATACTGCGATTTGCTCAGGAGAATCGGGCCAAGTTCATAAAATTGCTCGTTCTAGCTGAGTGGGGCAAGAAATCTTCTGGAGAGATTGCAAAACTTGTGGACATCGTGACTTGGGCACGAGAACAGCATCAGCACATGGACCAAGTGGACATGCAAATGCAGAACCTAAAGGACGTTCTAGGTAACGCCAAACAGCCCAATCCCGATATCCGGACTGCGCTGGAGGTCTTGTCGACTGGAAAAGCTACGTGGATACCTGATGTAGGTGTTAAACCGTACGTGTATTCTTGATGTGACTAATCCATCTAGCTTGGTTTTATCCCGCCGGAACCCATGACCGCTAAAAATGCGCTCGCCTTGATCAGGTATCTAAACACAAGTCTTTCGATCCGGCTTAATGTGCATGAGAACCTTCCATCACATCTACGCAATTGGCGCATCAATTCGGGAAAGGTAACCTTTGTGGTTGAATCAGAGTTTGAGCTCGATTTGCTTTCTTTCACTGAAGATACCTCGGACCAGTGGCATTTTATTGATTTACGCTTGCTCTTTTCGCCGGCCCCATCCATTCCCACAGATGCCCGGTTCCTCAGGCTACTCAAACCTCGTCTGGACTGGATATTAAACCAAAGCCAAGCCGGTTTGTGTGAATGCTATGATTTTCTTCATAACTTCATCCTCACTCATAAGATTGCGACTCTCAAGTCGCAAGCATATGACCTCCTTCAAGCTGGTTGGGCGGGATCACTAAAAGTTGAACCTGTCCACCGATCCCTTGTAATTCAGTACTGGACCGATAGGCCTGGTAAAAAGAGTTGGATTGAGATTGGGTTGTCCAGCAACAAACCTAAAAATGGAAAGCCATCATGGCGGGGGCCACCAGTCTCCTCAATAACGGTTCGCTGGTTCCGGCAAGGCATGGAGGTCAAAGATATCGATTTGAAGTTTGACTGGAAGAATCTGTCCATGGAGCAGATGCTGAAAAGGGTCATGGCGCTACATGTCAGCTTTCTACTTCAGATTGCCCGAGAGAAGATTTCGCCTAAGATGACAGTCAAATCATCGCTTTCTGAAACGGAACCATGGAAGTGTGCTCTAGAGATATCCTTGGGAACCGCAGAAAACGCAATCGATGTGCGCGTGGAACCCACAACAGGGAGGTATTCTCTGCGACCTTTAACTCCATTCTCGGCTCGAGCAGAGCATGACCTCAACTCCTCAAAAGAACCAACTCCTCTTGGCGCTATTGTAACCCTTTTATTGTCAAGGAATCTCCACGACCTTGTTTATCGACACGCGCAGCAGCTTGGATGGCGACCGGTGAACAAATACGGATTGAGATTGGATGTCGTCAAGAAGGCAGTGCAACTAGATGTCTTACAATATCAACTCTACCGGCCTCATGGATGGAAAAAGTGGACACTGGCTGCTATTGTAGATCATTCCGGTGAAAGTTGGTGGATTGTGGAGTTGGGTACTACAGGAGCCAACATCGAATACGCTGAGCTTATGAAGTCTGATACGCAGCATCAAAAGCTTATCAACCGGGACACACTCTCGGGCATAGTAAGGCTTGCAGTCCAGCAAATATCCTTCTGTGTCACTATTCGGGAATTCCAAGCAAGGAATATTCCCTTTGGCTTCAATTCAGAAGTTTCACTGTCGGCTATTGCTCGGCCAGCGGTCCGCACGCAAAGCGCATTGTGGGGCTGGGTGTTGAGACTGTCGACTACTGATCTACTGGTCTCTAGAGCAAAAGAACACCAGTGGCTTGGACCAGGACTCTGCGTTACATTTCATGGCTTCAGGTCAAACTATTGTAATGTATGGCACGTCGTTTCAGGAACCATGGTAAGATCCGTGGCCAGGAACATGCAGAAGCTCATGTCCGGCTCACAACAAGATCACTTCACGTTCTCGGAGAATGGAACATTCGCCATACTTCTGTCCACACCCTTTGGAGAACCAATAGTCGATCAACTAACTGCGCGTCTACGGGAAATCGATCGTCTACGTTCTTTCGCAAGCACATTGCAGAGGCGTAAAATGCTACTGAAGTCATCATCCTTAGGTCGAGTCGAATTCCAGTACAGCAAGCAGTGCACCGCTACCGTCAATTTTAGCGACGAGAAGAACATTACACTAAATCTCAATGCGAACAATCCTCATCACCGCATACACATTTTTTTAACAGAAATCATCAACGGACAAAGTCCGAAACCCCCAAGTCTACCCCTAGAAGACGACAATGCGCTTGACCGGTTCTGCTCAGCACTTCTGATGACACGCCCGATTCTGTACTGCTTAGATGAACTCGAACGGGAGAATCTAAACACTACTATCAACCCTAGCATCCACGTCCACGACTTTGGCAAGTACCGCATTCAGTATCGAAATCCTCTATGTTCCTTCGATGTGCGGCTAAAACCGAAAGATAACAAGGTATTTTGGCATATCGAGGACAACGAGAGGCGTCCGCTCAATGACCGGCCAACTCCCGAGCGCACACCCAATCTTCACCGGCCCGAGAGCCTGAAGATCGCTTTAAACACATTGTATAAGAGTTCCGGAAATTGCTGGTATGGTCTTCGTGCAAGTATCCTTGCCGAGGTGGATGGCGTTCCCGATGCGTTGAGGGCTTTGCATAAGACAGTGATAGGCTGCGCCGTAGAGATTCCACTAGGGGAGCAGCCGTCTGTGCACGCTATAAATGCTCCGTTAGTTAACTCGAATGGGAATTCGAAACCACCATCCAAAGTAAATACGGGTAGGCAAGGAGTGAATGGCAAGATGAAGCAGGAAGTGATTGAATTAGATTGACGCACTCCAAATGGTTAGTCACCCGGAAATATCACGGAATAGTTGAGAGAAATTTGTCCCGAAACAGCTACTTGGACCGATTCCCATTAATGTCGGGACAACGAAGTTGTTGAGCCTTGAGGACGCATAGCAATGGCAAGAAGCGTCAAAAAGTCTGTCCGCAATGTGAGCATGGTGTAGATGAGTGTCAGCAATGCCTAGCAAATCTTACTCCCTAAAGTGATAGGGGGCTTGGCCTCGTTATCCGGCTATATCTACATTTATATTGAACGGTTGGCAAGACACATGGTTTCTGAACCATAGCGACTGATCGAATTACTCATTGAAAAGGAATCCAAAGTAGATGCTGCGGTGTTGTACATGATAAATCAAATGCATAATTGCAGAATGTCTTAGCTAGTGTCTTTCGTCAAGTCATAGTTTGACACGCGGATTGGATCGTTGGGTAGACAGCATGAATTAGTATATTGTTACACATGATCGAGCACCTGATCTTTTGTTCTGTGGCATTTGGCAGCATTGATTGGGCTTCGTTGGAGCATAGAATCGGACCCTGCGCAAGCCTATGCTCGAGCGGTAAAAACGAAAGAAATCGGTAAATTGGAATAGATGACAGTTTTCAGTCACTGGCCGCCCTGTACTATGCGTTCTATCGCAAACTGTGTTCGCAATCCATCCAGCTCAGGTTAGCTTTCAGAGCCTCTCCATTAAAATGCAGTATGCAAGATAGAGAGATGTCTCATTTCCCATTCTTAACCCAGTCCTCGAGCTTTTCCCGCGCCTCGGCAAACTTATCCTCCACCATCCCCACCATCATGGCCGAATGCGCCTTCCCAGTCTCCAAGAATTTTTGGGTCCTCACCTTTGTTGCAAGATGTGCTTCCGCTACTGCAGGGAAGCGCTGCTCGTACGTCCAGGCCAAATTCCCGACGTTCTGCATGGTCAGAGGGAGGACGGCATATGCAGTGCCGACGCCGATGGCAGCAGGGATAGTGGCTCGGAGAAGGATGTTCCGATTTCGTGTTACAATGCTACCGGCCATACTAGCAACGAGTACATACAGAGCACCGGGGAGGACCTTCTCGTTGGACTCTTTCGGGGGCGCAAGCGAACGGATTGTCGAGGTGAGGGAGTGCTCTAACCGGAGTGTCTCGGTCAAGGCGTTGTTTGCTGTCTCTTCAGCTTTGGTGGACTGGCGGTATAGCGCCATACGAACGTGGCCTATCTGAACGGCGAGACGGTCGGTTGGGGTAGGACGGTAGGGTTCTACACTCGAGGGCATTAAGGGAGCGGCGTGAAAGGTGGGAGATGACGGCTCGCCGCGGCTAATAGGCGTGTCATCATAGATTGGTTTGCGGTCTTGCAGTGGGGAGGTGGCGGGAGGCTCTTCTGCGTGGAGCTGGCGGGAAGTGTAGAAGAGCAGCGCAGTGCCGGCCACTGCGGCTGTGGCGGGCGCGACTAGGCGCTGTGCACATGTTAGTTGGACAACACGCCCATGAGCCGACGGGAACAGCTGCTTGCCTGCCGTAGGAGTGGTCTAGAGGCCATATCGCTGGGGTGCCACGCTCAATGGATGGTCGGGCGAGCGTCGGCATGGACGGCACTGAGGTTGAGGACGAAAGGATTACGAGGCTAGGCATGAACAACACCAAGCCTGTTGACTAAGCATCGCCTGCCCATTCAATTCATCAGTCTCCCTTCCCCCCTTTCCCTCCCTCCCCTCTCCCCCTCCGTTCTCCTCTCCCTGTTGCCGCTACCGGATAGCTATGTTCAAAGGGATTGCGCGGGCATCGTCGCCCTGGATCTGCGCCCGATGCGCACTCCGACAGTCTCATCGCCTTGCTCTCAACAGTCTCGCAACATCGGCAGCAAGCGACGCCCTATCCACATCCCCACCGCCGTATACGCCGGCCGCAAGCCTGTATGGCCTCGGCACCAGCCATGCAAAGAAGGATGACGAGTCGCTGCGCAAAATCTTTGACAATGCGGCCTTCTGGCAAGAATTCTCGCGCAACTCGAAGAAGAACCCCTCAACCGGGATTGTCGGGAACCGGTACCTCATCCAACCCGACGGCTTCCTAGAGTTTGCGCACGTCACCCTAGCGCGCTGCCAATTCGTGGTCGAAAAGGTGGCGGCCAAGCGCTCAATCAACGACTACAGGAGCATCGTGAAAGATCTGGATCGACTAAGCGATCTGCTATGTCGCGTCATCGACCTGGCTGATTTCGTGAGAGGCACGCATCCAAGTCACAGAGTTCAGACCGCCGCTTCAAAGGCCTATGCCGTCATGTTCCAGTACATGAACCAGCTCAACACAACCACTATCCTGAACGAGCAGCTTAAAAAGGCATCGGCAATACCAGAGGTCTGGACGAACTGGACAGAGCAAGAGCAGGTAGTGGCCAGGATCTTGATGGAAGACTTCTCGCGCTCGGCAATAGAGCTACCGGATAGGCAACGGCAGAGATTTGTGGACCTATCAAACGAAATTGCTCGGGGCGGCGCCGAGTTCGTCGATCGCATGGGCCCGGAGGCGATGACTTTGCGCTTTGATAGCAAGAGGATGAAAGGTTTAGATCCAACTGTGGTTAGAGCCTTGACCAAATGGGGAGAGACAAAGATCCATACCATGCACCACGAGGCCCAAATGGCTTTGAGGTACGTCGAAGATGCGGACGTGAGACGAGATATATATATGGCCGTGCGGACGGCAGACAAGACTAGCATTCAGCGGCTTGAGAAATTACTGAAGAACAGAGCCGAGCTCGCCAAGTTATCTGGCTACCAGACTTTTGCGCATATGACTTTGGAGAATAAGATGGCCAAGTCCCCAGAAGCTGTCAATCAGTTCCTCAATGCATTGATCAAGGATAATCGGCATCTAGTCAACGAGGAACTACAGGAGTTGATTGGATTGAAGAATGGTGACGCGATAACAGACAATTTCCCCGATATTATCAATGCGTGGGACAAGTACTACTACACTCACAAGCTCATCTCCAGCATGAATACCAAACTCCGCTCTCCAGATTTTTTATCCGCATATTTTTCCATAGGAACGGTCGTGCAAGGCTTATCACGCCTCTTCGACAAGCTTTACGGAATCCGCTTGGTGGCCAGAGAGACCCAGCCCGGTGAGGTGTGGGATGACGACGTCCGCCGACTTGATGTTGTCTCCGATGACGACGGCCACATCGCTGTGTTGTACTGCGATCTATTCTCTCGCGAAGGAAAGACTCCTAACCCCGCACACTTCACCCTCCGTTGCTCACGTGAGCTCTCCGAGTCCGAAATCGCTGAAGCAGCAGATGCATTCCACCCTTTCTCTTCTCCAATTGAGGCTGCAACGGATGGGATGGCTGTCTCATATAATAGGGAAACGAATAGCTATTTCCAACTACCTACAATAGCCTTGATTTGCGACTTCCCAACGCATTATCACCCCAAGCCTACGTTACTAAATTTCAACGATGTTCGGACACTTTTTCATGAAATGGGCCACGCTTTGCACTCCTTTCTCGGTCGTACTCCCCTGCAAAACGTCTCTGGCACACGCTGCGCCACAGATTTCGCCGAGCTACCATCAGTACTCATGGAGCATTTTGCCTCTTGTCCATCTGTCCTAGCTCTCTATGCCCGACATTGGGAAACAGATGCGCCTCTCCCTATACCTGCGCTAGAGCAGAGGCTGGCAATAGACGCAAGGACCCAACCGGCGGAGACCGAAGCTCAAATACTGCTTGCGTTTCTCGACCAAGCTTACCACTCCACGCTCCCCCTTAGCCCTCACTTCAACTCGACGACTACATATCACGACATATACAACAAATACGCCTCGATTCCCGAACCCGCAGGCACGGCTTGGCAAGGATTCTTTGGACATTTATTTGGCTACGGCGCCACGTATTACTCCTACCTCTTCGACCGTGCCATCGCAGGTAAGATTTGGGAATATGTATTTCGAAGGAATGGGAAAGGGGGCAGTGTGGATAGAAAGAATGGGGAGAGATACAAACATGAGGTCCTAAAATGGGGCGGGGGAAGAGATGGTTGGAAATGCATTGCTGGAGTACTTGGGGACCCCTCCCTTACAGAAGGGGGAGAGGAAGCAATGAAGGAAGTTGGCAGATGGGGTGTTAGAGATCCGGGCATTTAGACATAGGATAGACCACACTATTGGATATATAAAATAGATAGAAGCTTTTTAAGATTTACCTCTTATAACGTTTCACCAATCAGTAGCACACACCAGTCAGTGGCGCGCCCCGCCCAAATCGCGTCGCGTCTGCATACAGCTTCCTTATATAGTACTACATTGACACCTATGACCTTGGATATGGGAGGTTACACGTTAGCAGGCTAACGCTAAAGATGAGTGGGCCATGCCAAACCTCGCTTAAGCTAAATAGCCCACCAGAAATCTCATCCAGCCACACTAATTCTGAAGCGCAACCTGCATGATTCCACTTCTCCCCTTCCACTCCGCCACTAGGCACATAATATACTTTGATTTGGTCGACGTCATCACTGGGCGTGCGCAAGAGAGAGTGTGTTGTGCCTCCAGCGTCTTTCACTGCCGTGATTCCTTTTCTTCTCGCCTACTTTCAATTCTCTCTTCTTTCTTTTCCCCTTTTCTGCCCCAACTGTCTTTCTCTCTACAACAATGGCGCGCCGAAGTGGTGGGCCCTCGGCTAAACCGATGCCTCGCCGCTGCGTAGCCACGCCTAACATGAACAAACGGCAGTGCCCCCAGGGCTGGAGCGCCCCAAAAGGCATGCTGGAGTAGCACCTACAAACACTTGGCTTCTGTTAATTATTACAGGAGCCGCGTCCAAGCCCAAGTTCTCACTCGCCGACGAGGCCCGCTACCTATCCACCCATCGCTCGCGCGCCTTCGACCCGGACCGGAAGCTGCGACTGCTCAAGATCGACTTTGTCAGCGCTGGCCGCCTGGAAGGCACCATCAAGGAGCACCAAGGCGACCACGACGGCCACGACCACCTGGCAGAGGACAAACAAGAAGACGAAGATCCACCCATCGCCACCGCCGCCGAGTCCCCAACGACCGTGCAGACCATGGCGAAGATAGCCATTCGGAGCCCGTCACCTTCGCCGTCTGCTTCCAGCGAAGAGGTTGTGTTCAAGGGCCGTGGCGTGACGGTATCAAATTCTTCAATGCCCTCTAAAGAATCTCCCGCCTCGGCCCGCCAGGTCTCCTCGCGCGAAGTGTCCTCAGAGCCTGCCGAACCTCAACGTGTCGTGCCGCGAGCCAACAATTCCCCGAAGCAACCTACTAGCCTGACTCCATCCCCACCGTTGCCGGCCTCCATCTCGATCAATCTCCGACCTTCCCCGGGCACTGCTAATGCGCCGACGATCCTCTCTCAGAGCACTAAACCCGACTCTGATGCTCATGGGAACATCATTCAAGAGGGCTTGGAAAAATGTCTGGGCGGGAAACTGAATTGGGATGTCAACTCGACACCTTGGGTCGGGCGTAGGAAGCCGGGAATTGGATGGTTACCAGTTAGAGACCGGCCAGGCATGGGCGCTTTCATTCACGGAGATGTCAACCCCGCTAACGCCGCCATGGACGATTATATGCAAAATATCGAGGATTTCATAGGCAAAGAAGGCTATGACACGAATGCTCCGAATGTATTAGCTCATCGAAATCCCGGCCGTGGGGCAACTGAAGAGAGGATCCCGCATGCATATAATGACGAAACCAAGGCTATAAGTAGGAAGAGCTCCTCCGACGCGTTTGAGGCAATAGGAGATGAAGGTGAATGGGACTCGGATGCGATTCGAGACAATTTCGGGGACGCCAGCTCTCAATCAGACATCGAACTCGAAATCGAGCGTATTGTCGCTAAACGTAACCGGAAAAATGGGGCCCAGTACCTAGTGGTATACGAAGATAATCCCATTGATGATGCGGTGTGGTTCTCAGCAACATTCCTCAAAAAACCAGCCGATATGAAACTTGTTAATGAATTCGAAGCCCGCGTTAGAATTCGACAGCAGCAATCATGTTCGAGTACCAACAGTGATATCGAAACTGGTGACGAGGACGAAGATGACGAGGATACGGGAGATGAGACCGAGGATGAACCCGAGTTGGATGATGAACGGTTGGCAAGGACTCTTCAGAAACAGGAGGACCTTGGTCTCGGTTCAGATAGGGTAATGCTATATGGCGGTGACGAATTCTTCGATGGCCCAGTGAAGACTCCGAGATTAGGTCTGGCGGGTATTGACAGACCAAGTAAAAGACGGCAACAACGATACGGAAGGCGTTCTATTTCAGACTTCCCTTCAGCGTCCACTTTGGCTGATGTACTTGACATGGATCCGTACAATGGATTCGACATCATGGACACAGAACGTCCATCTCTGAGACCAACAAAGGGCGGGCGTCGTAGCCAACTAGTTCCAGAATTGTCTGATGAAGATCTCAAAGAGCAACTTAAATCCATATGGGAAGCGGATCATGCGAAGAAGCGCATCAAAAAGGCAGAGCGTGAAGAGTTGAGGAAGCAAGGCTTGTTAGGCAGGAAGGGAAAAAGCCCAAATCTAAGCGTAAAGTACAGAGATGGATACTCTATGGACCAGGTCATTGAGGAAATTCGAGAGTTTATGATATCAGATACGCAGACTTGTTCACTTCCTCCGATGGACGCGCATCGACGCGCAGTAGTTCATCAATTCGTTCACCAACTCGGGCTCACTTCAAGGTCTCGTGGTGATGGCCAGAATCGATTTACAGTATTGTCAAAAACTCTTCGCACCATGACATTTAGCAATGAAACCTTTGACTCGATTATCGACCAAAGGAGGTTCAGGGCTCGTCTTCAGGGATCCACGCGTGGTCCAACTCAGAGGAGCGACAGGCCTAAGAAAGCAGTTGTTTCGTACAAAGAGGGGGACGTTGTCGGCGCCTCTGCGCCTGAGCTTGGGCCTGAAAATCGTGGGCGAGCAATATTGGAGAAGATGGGCTGGATGAAGGGAACTGCGCTAGGTGCCCTTGACAATAAGGGCATCTTGCAGCCGATCGCCCACACGGTCAAGACGTCGAAGGCTGGCTTGAGGTAGATCCATTTTCTCTATTAAGCCTGTCGAAAGTTTAGGGTGTTATTATTATTAGATAGGCTTGCGAAATAGGGATCGACTAGTTAGCAGTCTTTATTATACTTGGCTTTACTATTCAATCGACTAGAAGTTGGCGCTTATTCTATATACGATATTATAAATATCTTATTTTCTTATTTAGTATTTTTCTGTACTATTTTCTTATAAATTATTTAAAGTATAAGTATAAGATTTATAGTCTAGTATAATAGACTAGTATAATAGATTATATTATAGTAATAATAAATAGAGTAGTAGAGCTAAAATATTTATCTATTTAGTTTTCTTAGAAAAGAGATAGTAATAAAAAAGAGATAAATTACTAATATTTATATTAGATATAATTTAGCTATTTTAACTTTAAATTAGATAATTATTTTATTAGCTTATAATTTAAAGTTATAAAATATTATATTATTTTTCTTTTAAAAGATAGTTATTATAATAGTAAGTAATATATTCTACTATTAAAGTAGTTATACTATTAAAGTAGCTACTTTTTCTTAATATTATAAATACTATATATAAACTATAATAAATTTATAATATAACCTTCTATTAATTTAATAAGAAGGTAGAATTAAGCTTATCTTATAGACGTATAAATTAGGCTAATTTAAAAGTATATAATATACTACTATAGCTTTTAATATATAATATTAATAACTCTCTACTTAACTTTATAAAATTATATTTTACTCTTATATATAACTAAATTACTAGAAACTTATAATAACTAAAAAATAAATAATTAACGTATTCTACTATTAAAGTAGCTATTCTATTAAAACGGCTACTTTTTTTTAGTATAATAAATACTGTATATAAAAAGTTAATTTACTTAATATTAATAAGAAATTTTATATATAATATATTTTTATCTAATTTAGAATTTTCTCTACTATTATTTTAGTATATATAAGCGTTATATCTAATCTTACTATAGTTACTATAGTAGTATTAAGCTAGTTAAACTCTTTCTTAAGTATTAGTACTACAAGTTTTCTTAAAGGGCTAAGAGTTTATAAATATCTTAATAACTATATATAAAGATCTTTTACTATATAATATTATACTACTATACTAAATATACTTTCTTTTAATATACTTTATAAGCGAGCGGCCTATATAAGTAAGTAGTCTATTCTATTACTAAAATACGATACCTGAGCTTTTAATAATAATACAACAACGAAATAATAAGAATATAGCTTAAAACGAGAATTAAATAAACTTAACTCTCTTAACTACTAAAAGAGGTTAAATAAATAGCGAAAGACGCGCTACTTTAATATTTAATATAATTTAAATAACTATATACTAATAATATACTAGAATCTACTTATAGTATAATTATAAGCCTAACTTAAAGAGACTA
>ML986939.1:0-11924 GCA_010094045.1 Lojkania enalia | reverse complement strand
CTAAACCCCCACGTACTCCTATATACCTCTAAGTAGATTCGTGCCGCATTTAGACCTATTATCTTATCTACGCTATTATAATATAAAGAATAGAGATATCTATATTATATAGGTTTTTATAGGAGCTAGGTCTATACTACTATATAAGCTAGCTAGGTCGGTAAAATCCTCCTCTATTATAGTTATAATAAGTTGGTTATATTCTAGCTAGCAGCTAATAACTGTTACTAGTAGCTAGTTCGGGTATTATAGTAAGAGTAGTATAGGTATAGAGGTATCGCGGTATTACTATAATAGTACCCCTCTTTTAATTATAAACTCCTATAAGTTAAGTTTTTATATTATATTTAAGTTATTTATAATTAAGTAGTAGTTATTAATACTAATATTAGTTAAAGTTGTAGATATATTAATATAATTAGTTATTATCGTATAATAGTATTATATTAGGAATTAAGTTAGATTGTAGGTATATTAATACAACTAGTAGTTAATAGGAGTATTATATTAGGGATTAGGTTGGTTCGGTTTATATAGTAGTACTATATTAGAGATTAAATTAGTTTAGTTTATATAGTAGTACTATACTAGGGATTAGTAGTAGTATTAGTAGTAGTATTATATTAGTATAGTATTATTATAGGCGTCTAGAAATATACTTAAATTAAACTCTAATATCTAATTAAAAATCTAGATATAATATTATATTTAGGTTTTATTTATTTAAATTTCTAGTATAATAATCTTCTACAGTAGTTATCTTAATAAAGTTACTAGCTGGGTACTATTCTAGGTTATAATAGCTAGTCTATTTAACTAGGTATTTATACTAGCGTCTCTATTAATTATAGTAGAAGTCTTCTATTTATTTAATAAAATATTTTAGTTCTCTATTAATCTTAATTAGTTTAGAGTTATATACTTATTAACTAGATAAGTAGTCTAATAATTTAGGTACTAGCTATAATAGTAATATATAGAATATAGGATATATTTTAGCTAATTTAGGTAGCTTTAATTTATAAGCGTATAAAAATACCTTTATAATAACCTTATAAAGGCCTATATTCTTCTAGTTAAATTTTTTTAACAGTTTTTATATATATATATTTTTAGCGTCTAGTTAGACTAGATTACTAATCTAGTAGTTAGGTGCTAATACGCGCTTACAGTTAGTATACTTTTATTAAAACGCTTATACTTAGGTAAGTTCTTCTCTAATATACTTTATAATATCTTTTATCTTATTAACTAGTCTATTAGCTTTCTAGACTATTAGGGACTATTTTAGTAGTTAATAGATCTCTATAGGTAGCTCGAAGCTTATTTAAGGGTGCTAGCTAAAATAGGCTAGAAATAGAGAAACTTTTATTAATTTAGATACTATATTATTTACTTTAAACTGCGCTATTAGCAGCTATTTAACCTAGTTATCTTATTTATAACTAGTATAGGCTTGGAGAACTTGTTCTATTACTATATTAGCGTTCTCTATCTAACTATCAGTCTTTAAATAGAAGCTAGTTAAAATACGTATATTAATTTATAGCTATCTATAAAGCTTTTAATAGAAGGTAGAAATAAACTATATTCTACAGTTAGATATAATAGTATATAGTAGTCTATAGTAAACCTATATATAGTAATAGAATAGTTAAATAATATTAGAAGCTTTAATTTTTATATATAGTATTAGGTATCTATACTTACTAAGCCTATTAACTACTACTATAATATTCGTATAACCTTCTAATTCTAGTAGATTAGTTATAAAATCTATAGAAATATTTTAAAACCTTTATTTAGGTATAGATAATAGTTTTAGTAATTTATAGTACTTCTCTCTAGAAGTCTTACTTCTTTAATATATATAATAACAGCCTATATATTATTATACTAAGTCGAATATCTTTAACTAATAGTATTTATACTAGAGTAGTTCTAAGATCTTTCCTTAATTAGAATATCTGCTAAATAGCGAGTTATAGACGGCTTATAATAGCTTAAACTTTAGCTTATTATAGTCTAATACTATAAGTCGATTTTAGTAGTATAGTTACTTATTATATTTTTTATAGTTAGCTAGAGTTAGAAGCTTAGATTAATAGGTTCCTTCTTTTAGTAACTTTAGAGTATCTTAGATTAGATTATCGTTCGGGTATTCTTCGTCGATAATCTTTATAATTAATTGGCCTATTTCTATCTATTAGAATAGTTTAGAATAAAGTAATATCTATTAACAACTTTTATAGGCCTCTTCTTATATAGGCTTATCTTATAACTTTTAAGTTAAGGTATTAGACTTCTTTCTAAGTTTTCTAGGTTAGTATATAATATTAAAGTTAAACCTTAATAGATATTCTAACTAATAGACCTATTAGTAACTTAGCTACTTTATTATTATAAAGTACTATAAGTTCTTATAATCGCTTAATACTTCTATAAGAAATGCTGCGCCTTTTAATTCGGGCTTCTATTACTTAAAATATTAGATAATCGCGAGTAGTTCCTTATTATATATCTTATAGTTGCTTTTAATAGGGTTTATACGTTTAGAGAAGTAGGTAATAGATTTTAGTTTACTATTAGCGCCTTTCTAGAATAATATACTAGCTGTTATAAAATTAGATGTATTAGCTTCTACTACTATTAGTAGTTTAGAGTTAAAGTATTAGAGAATTAGTATAGAAATAAAGGTATCCTTTAGATAGTTAAAGGAATATTAACAGTTATTATTCTAGTCGAATCGAGTATTCTTCTTAGTTAGGGCTACTAAGGGGGAGACTTTTTATAAAAAGTTATTAATAAATCGTTAGTAGAAGTTTATAAAGCTTATAAAGGTTTAAATATCTTTTATATTCTTAGAGTATTCTTAGTTAATAATTATCTCTACCTTCTTTAGATCTATATAGATTCTTTCTATAATAATTATATACCTTAGATAGGTTACTTCTAACTAGTAGAACTTATACTTATCTATATTAAACTATAGACTATTTACTCTTAAGGCTTTAAGAACTAGCTAAATATATTACTTATAATCCTTCAGATTCTTACTAAATATTAGAATATTATCGATATAAGTAGTATAAAATATATTAAGGTATAGTTTTAATATATTATTTATAAAGTACTAGAATATACTTAAAATATTAACTAGGCTAAAAAGTATTACTAGATATTTAAACAGCTTATAGTGTATATAAAAAGTAGTTTTCTATTTATCTTTCTTAGCAATCCTTAGCTTATTAAACGCGGCAATAATATCGAGTTTTATATAATACTTAGCCTTACTAAATTAGACTAATATTTCTTAGATTAGTAGAATCAGGTATTAGTTCTTAATAGTAATAGTATTTAGGGCTCTATAATTTATATAGAATTAAAAACTACCTCTAAGTTTCTTTATAAAAATTATAGATATAGCTACTAGTAATAAGTTTACTCTAATAAATCTCTTAGATAAGTTTTTATTAAGGTACTTTCTTAGTACCTTTAACTTATTCTAGAATATTCTATAGAGTAGACTAAAGCTAGCTTACTTACTATTCTCTAGTTTAATCTTATAATTATATAGTTATTATTTAGGTAGCTTATCTATATTCTTATATAAGAAGATAAATAATAGGTTATAGTATTTTTTAGGCACTTTAGTAATAGGGTTAGTATATACCTTTAAGGCTAGAGCTTTATTAATATTAGCTATTAATATAGTAAAGATTTTATAGTTAAATTACTAGAAGAGTTAGACTAATAGTATAATATCTATATAATATATATCTAGTTATAATATAGATTTTAGGTATTTAGGCTTAAATAGATCTTCTTAACTATAATCTTTATCTAAAGTTAGATTAATTTTAGTTTTAAATTCTTTTAACTAGTATAATATTTTAAATAGCTAGTAATTATATTAGATATAACTTAATAGATAAAGCTTTAAGTAGTATTATCTAAACTTTAGACTATATAAGAGTTATAAATTAGTTACTTTAAGATCTCCTTTTATATTAGAATTAGGTAGTTTATAATCTTTAATAATCGTTTAAATAGACTATTAGTAGATAATAATATTAGTAGATTATAAGTATTAAGTTAGGTATTAGTTAGTAGTAAAAACTAGCTGTTTATTTTTATAGTCTAGGTTTATATAATACTTATATATCTATAGCTATCTTAGAATTAACTAGTATTTTTCTAGTATAGTTATATAGAGATATACTATCTCTAAATAGTTTAAGTATTAGAGGGTTAGAGTAATAAAATAGAAGATAGTCTTTTTATAAAAGACTTTTCTATTAAAACTAGTTAGATATAGGTTATATAAAAGTTATATCTTTAATAGTTTTAGGGTGTATATAAGGTCTCTATAGATATAACTATAACTAGTAGCTCTAGTATTAATAAGAATATTAATATCTTACTAGACTAGGTCTTAATAAATTATAAAAGGAGCTAGAATCTAGTAGTCTTATAACTATTTCTATAGAGGCTAGTTCTATAGATATATAGAAATTTAGTATAAGTATAATCTTAAAAGATAACTTACTTCTAGAATAGACCTTTTAGTAATATTCTAGTTAGTAAGACTAACTGCGTTTAAGAGTAAAAGTAATAGTCTTATCTATAAAATAATAAGCGTATTAAGAATTAGTTAGAGGATTAGTTAGAAGATTAAAAGTAAAACCTATAGGGTATAATAGAGCTCTAAGACTCTTAATAGATTAATAGTAGAGGGGTACTATATTCTAGTAAAATATATTCCTTACTACTATATTTATAATAACGTCCTTTATAGCGGCGTTTTTCTTATTTATTAGAGCCTACAGGTATATAACTAGAAGTATTAAATTCTATAGTATTCAGGTCCTTCTAATAAGTAGTATAATACTTCGGTTATTTATAGTAGTTGCTAGATAGGTAATATAGGTTAGTATTATATAGGGAAATTAGGTTAATATAGTTGTTTAGGGTGCTAGGTATTATAACACCTATTATAGTACAGCGGAGTTTATTAGAGAGAGAATATTAGAGATATACGATTTATCCGGTCTTATTTAGTTTAGTATCTACAATTAGACGTTAGAATTTAGTAAAGTAAATAGAGAACCTACTTTAGCCTTATTTTAAGGTCTTTAGCTTACTCTATACTATAGTCTTCTTATTCCGGTTACTATAGGTGGATTTTAAGAAGGCGACTAAGCTGTTTATAAAGTTAATACCCTTATCTATTAATAGATTAACTAATATTACTAGGTCTTATTCTAGGCGAAAATAAGTATATAGAAGGCGGGTACGTTTAATTAGATATTAGTTAGCGTTTCCTTCTAGTTTATAGTAGAACTTTCTAATAAAGTATAAAAGCTCTAAACGTTTACTAGAGAATATTAGAGGATTAGATAAGTAGTTAAAATAGAAATATAGATTATATATAGTTTTAGACGGATTAAAAGTTAATATAAGTATCTATTTAGAAGCTAGGGTTATAGGCTAAATTAGACTAAAAACGGGTAATAGTTCTATTGCTGTTAATATACTAGTAGCTAATAGAAGAGTAGCTGTTTAGCGGCTACTAAATTCTCTTTATATTACTTTAAAGTCTAACTTATAGTAGTTCTCCTAGGTTATTAAGGCCTCTACTAGCATCTCGTTCTTCTATTATAAAGAGTCTAGTTTACTTTAAATCTCTTTAAGTATATTAATAAGCGCGTTCTTATCTATAATATATAATAGTAGATAATATAATATAATATTATAGACGTTTATATATAGTTAGTTAATTATACTTTAGATAGTTAACTCTATTACTATATACTATATATAAATATTAAAACGTTATATAAAGAATAGAGATATTTATATTATATAGGTTTTTATAGAAGCTAGGTCTATACTACTATATAGGCTAGCTGGGTTAGCGAAATCTTCCTCTATTATAGTTATAATAAGTGGGTTATATTCTAGCTAGTAGCTAATAGCTATTACTAGCAGCTAGTTTAGGTATTATAGTAAGAGTAGTATAGGTATAGAAGTATTATAGTATTATTATAATATATATATAAAATATATATAGTTTACTATTAAAATATAGAGGGTCTAAAAGTTAAAAATAGAAGATAGTAAAAAACTAAAACTAGAAAATAATAGTATATATTAAGTTAAAATTAAATTAGAACTACTAGATTTTAGATTACTAGTTTTAAAACTCCTACTATAGCTACTATATAAGTAGTAGAATAGCTATTAGGCTGGTATTCTAGCTAGATATTACTAGAAAGGAAGAAAAAAATCCGGATAGAGAATAATAAAAATCTCTATCTAGAGATCTATAGTAGCTATCTAGCTGCTATTATTATATAACTAGATAAGCTATTCTAATATTATAAGAAGCTAAAAATAGGGATAATAAGGCTTATCTAATATTTAATATAGTATATTATATACAGATCTCAGGTGTTATATAAGAGAATAGCTAAAAAGTAAGCTATATATAAAGTAAGTAAGAAGATAAGAGGGAAAAAGAAGATATATATATAGAAGCAAGCGTGCTACGTACAGGTATTAGAGGGGAATATAAGAATACTATAATATTATCGTACCTACCTCTAAAAAGGTAGTCTTACTAGCTAATTCTAATATTCTACTTATATAAGTTTCCTATATTACTTACTAAAGGTATCTCTTTCCTTATAATTAGGGTATTCTAACTAGTCTTACTTTTTCTAATCTTACGAGGGTAGTTAAAGTATAATAGCCTCCTTTTAGTTAAGTACAGAATAGAGTAATAACTAAAAGTAATTATATACTATAGAGGGATTATTCTTATAAATTTATAATAGAAGTATATAATTAGAATATATAATAGATATTTAAGTTAACTATTAAAAACTATAAAAGTTAGAGTTATAAAGTTATTAAATATAATTTAATTCTTTTACTATTCTTTCTATTTAGTTATTACTTAATAACTAAGTAAGTTTAATAGCTTAGTTTTAACTAAGTTGCTAAACTATTTATATAATTAGCTCTACTCGCTTAACTATATAGAATTCTATACTTTAATAGGTTCTAGTATAAGAGTATTTATAATATAAAAGAGCGTTATATTCTAGTAAAATATATCTCTTACTACTATACTTATAGCAGCTTTTTTTAGAGTAGTATTTCTCTTATTTATTAATATTACGGTATCCTTATATTCCGCTCTAATACCTATACGTAGCGCGCTCGCTTCTATATATATACCTTCTTCTTCTCTCTTATCTTTCTACTTATCTTACATATAGTTTACTCTTTAGCTATTCTCTTATATAACACCTGAGATCTGTATATAGTATACTATACTAAATATTAGATAAACCTTATTATCCCTACTTATAGCTTCTTATAATATTAGAATAGCTTGTTGTCACGGAATCGGCTTCTGCCCGATCCCGTGCCACCTCGCCTATTACGCACAGACCCGAACCCCTGATGTATATATATGCGACCTAATGTCTGTCTCCTTTCTCTCTTTATCTAGACGTCTTAAACTATCATGGCAGCAGTACGTTGGTCATCTATATAGCTCAATCTGATGCTCGTTTATCTAGCGTTGACAATCCGATGCGCGTCGCCGTGACATTACGTCTGGATCCTTAATTAGGCGCCAGGGTCTGATCTGAGTATGTTCCTGGACGCCTGCAATGATACTGCACTGATCTGACCTAATCCCTAGCATGGTACTACTATACGAACCGACCTGACCTGATCCCTAGCATGGTACTGCTATACGAACCGACCTGACCTGATCCCTAGTATAGTACTGCTATCGACTACTAGTCGCGCCGATATACATGCGACCGACCCGATCCCTAGTATAGTACTGCTGTACAACAACAACTGATCGCGCCGATACGCCTGCGATCTAACCTAATCCCTGGCATAGTACTGCTATATAAACCGAACCGACCCGACCCCTAGCATAGTGCTGCTATACAACGACGACAGACTGCGCTGATATACCCGCGATATAGCCCAAATCCTCTAAATTTGGCCCAGATTCCGCAAATTCCCGCCAAATCCCGGGAAATTTTTTAGGGGGAGCTGGAGTAGAGGTATAGACCGAAGGGCTGCTACGAAGAGTATTCTAGAGCGCTGCGAGACGGACCGTTAAGGCAAGATAAGTAGAGATACGCGTCTCTAGTCCGAACAAAGGCTAGAGCGTAGATGAATAATAGAAGCCTGGCTTTGCTAGAAGGCGACAAGTCAGCAATACGCGGTTCAGCGAGGAGGCTTCTACAGATAGCGTTCATAGAAGCGAAGCCTAAGTAGAGGCTAGAGCTAGAGCGATAAGCTGGAATTTTCCCACTCTTCCCTCCCCTTTACACTCTCGCAGGAGCTCGACGATAGAAGGGGGGTACTGTCACAGAATCGGCTTCTGCCCGATCCCGTGCCACCTCGCCTATTATGCATAGACCCGAACCCCTGATATATATATATGCGACCTAATATCTATCTTCTTTCTCTCTTTATCCAGACGTCTTAAACTATTATAGCAGTAGTACGTTAGTCATCTATATAGCTCAATCTGATACTCGTTTATCTAGTATTAACAATCCGATGCGCGTCGCTGTAACACTCGTCTAGTTATATAATAACAGTAGTTAGATAGTTACTATAGATCTCTAAATAGAGATTTTCGTTATTCTCTATCTAGATTTTTTTCTTTCTTTCTAGTAATATCTAGCTAAAATACTAGCTTAATAGCTATTCTACTATTTATATAGCAGCTGTAGTAGGAGCCTTAGAACTAGTAATCTAAAATCTAGCAGCTCTAATCTAATTTTAACTTAGTATATACTACTATCTTCTAGCTCTAGTTTTCTACTACTTCTTATTCTTAACTCCTAAATACTTTATATTTCGACGGTAAACTATATATATTTTATATATAGCTCCTATCTATTAAAGCTAAACTTTATTTAGACTAGTTTAATAGAGTTAATATATTTAACTATATCTAGAACCAACTTAAATAACTATAGTAGATATTAGTACTATACTTCTACTAAACTATTAAAAATAGTTAGTTCTAGAATCTTAAAATAATCTTTTTATTCTTCTAGCGCTTTTATTATAATTTATATAAGAAATAGAAGGTAGTTTAATATTTTATATTAATACGTTAGAAGGATAATAAGTTACTTCTTATATATCTTACTTATTTTAAACATCTCTTATATAAGGTAAATACCTAGTTATAGCTTAATATATCTTAAATCTTCTCTTTCTACTATAGTCTCTACTCTTCTCTCCGCCAGCTCTTTAAAGAGTTAAATAACTTCCTATTCTATTAGTAATACAACGACTATATTAAGCTTATTTAGTATATCAATTATTATACTAGATACTAGCTAGCTAGCTAGAAACGGTTCTCTTAAACTAATACTTAGCTAGTTAAATCTCCTTCTTCTAAATATATAGATATTAGTAATACCTAAATAAGATTATACTCTTCTTCTATATTATTAGTCTACTACTATTACTATTATAATTATAACCTCTACTATAGTTGTAGATTTAGATATTATTAGATTAAGGACTGTAGCTAGGTTAAACCACAGCTTCTCCTAATAAATATAGTACCTCTACCCTATATAAAATAGATAGCTAGTTATATTAGGTCCCTATATTATAGCTATAATTATTAATTATAACTATTTTCTAAAAGGGGGTACTGTTATAGTATTTTTATATTCCCTCCTAACACTTATTATCACGAGAGGCTACGAGCAGGGACGACAAGGCTCATCAACGCTTGGTATTGTATGCTACGTACAGATCTCAGGTGTCGTACAAGAGGATAGCTAAGGAGCAAGCTAAACGCGAGGTAAGTAGGAAGATAAAGGAGAAGAAGAAGGCACGTGTGCTGAAGCGAGCGCGCTATATATAGGTGTTAGGGGGAACGCGAGGATACCGTAACAGTACCCCCCTCTTCAGAAAGTAGCCGCAATCAACAATTGTGGCTGTAATATAGGGACCTGGGGCAACTGGTTGTCTGTTTTATATAGGGTGGAACTGTTTCTGGCTAGCTGGCGTCTAGTACAACAAGCGATATACTGAATAAGCTTAATATAGTCGTCGTATTACTAACGGAACGGGGAACTGGCGTCTAGTACGACGAGCGATATACTAACAAGCTTAACATAGTCGTCGTATTACTAACGGAACGGGGAGTTGTTTGACTCTTTAAGGAGCTGGCGGAACGGGAACTAGCGTCTAGTACGATAAGCGATATGCTAAACAAGCTTAACATAGTTATCGTATTACTGATGGAACGGGGAACTGGCGTAGAGAGAAGCTGGCGGAGTAAGGAGCGAAGACTACGGTGGAGAGAGGACGATAGCGCGTCGAGGGAGGACGATAGTACGTCGAGGGAGGACGATAGTACGTCGAGGGAGGACGATAGCTGGTTCTAGAGCTCCTACTGCTGCTGCTGTATGAGCAGCCGGATGGCTGCTAGACTGATGTTCCGGCTAGATATTACTAGGAAGGAAGAAAAAAATCCGGACGGGGATAACGAAAATCTCTATCTGGAGATCTGCAGCAGCTGTCTGGCTGCTGTTGCTGTGTAACTGGGCGAGCTATCCTAATATCACGAGAGGCTACGAGCAGGGACGATAAGGCTTATCAACGCTTGGTATTGTATGCTATATACAGATCTCAGGTGTCGTATAAGAGGATAGCTAAGAAGCAAGCTAAACGCGAGGCAAGCAGGAAGATAAAGGAGAAGAAGAAGGTACATGCGCTAAAGCAAGCGCGCTATATGCAGGTGTTAGGGGGAACGCGAGGATACCGTAACACTTATATATAGCATACTCGCTTCTATATACGTACTTTCTTCTTCTCTCTTATCTTCCTACTTATCTTATATATAGCTTACTTCTTAGCTATCCTTTTATATAATACTGTAACGATATAAAGAAATCGTTCTACGAAAAGCTTTATATATAACCTTATCTTAAAGCTTTTTACTTATTTTATCCTACCCCTAGTTCCACCCCTTTTCCTATCTATATATAGTTATATACTCCCTTATAAGTAGTTTAGTAGTTTTTCTATATCCTTTTATATAAGGTCTATAGGTATTAATAGAATTCTTAGATCCCTAAACCCTTATATACTCTTATATACCTTTAAGTAGATTCGTACTATATTCGGACCTATTATCTTATCTATACTATTATAGACACCTAAGATCTATATATAATATACTATACTAAACATTAGATAAGCCTTATTATCCCTATTTATAACTTTTTATAATAATTAAAGCTTATAAGTATATAGTAAAAAGTATTAAGTTCTATAGTATTTAAGTTCTTTTAATAAGTAGTATAATACTTTAGTTATTTATAGTAGTTACTAGGTAGATAATATAAGTTAATATTATATTGTTATAGTATCTTTACGTTCCCCCTAACACCTATATATAGCACGCTCGCTTCTATACACATACTTTCTTCTTCTCTCTTATCTTTCTACTTACCTCGCGTTTAGCTTACTCCTAAGCTATCCTCTTATATAATACCTAAGATCTGTATATAGCATACTATACTAAGTATTAGATAAGCCTTATCGTCCCTGCTCGTAGCCTCTTATAATATATATAGGGAAATTAGATTAGTATAGTTATTTAGGGTGCTAGATATTATAATATCTATTATAGTACGGCGGAGTTTATTAGAAAGATGTAATAATGCAAAGAAATCGTTCTACGAAAAGCTTTATATACAACCTTATCCTAAAGCTTTTTACTTATCTTATTCTACCCCCAGTTCTACCCCTTTTCCCTTCCATATATAGTTATACACTCCCTTATAAGTAGCTTAGTAGTTCTTCTATATTCTTTCGTATAAGGCCTATAGGTGTTAATAGAATTC
>ML986938.1:0-21725 GCA_010094045.1 Lojkania enalia | reverse complement strand
TTTAATAGTTTAGCCGCTTTAATAGTTTAGCCGCTTTAATAGTTTAGCCGCTTTAATAGTAGAATATATTATAGATATTAAAGACTTTAAATAATATGCTTAAATTTTTATTTTAATTAAAACTTATATAAAACTCTTTTAACTTATTACCTATAATAACTTAGAACGGGTTTATATAACTTATTAGAGGGGCTAAATTAATACTATACTAGAATATACTTATAAACTCTTAGATTACTAAGTTTAAAGAGTAAGTAGAGATGCTAACTAAGTAAAAATAGTATAAGAGAAAGTAGATATAGCAGAATAGAACGATAGAATATAGTAAAAAATTAGTATAAATAGCTACTAAAGCTTTTAGAGTATTTTAGAGCTTAAAAGGGGCTTCTTATATAGATAGATAAAAGAGGGTTTAACTAGATATATAATAATATAGAAACTATAGTAGAACTAGATATAATATATAAACGTATTAGATAGATAAATCTATTTCTCTTAAGTTAAATATAAGTACTTAGAATATTTTTTCACATAATTCTAATAATAGTTTAACTAGTTAAAGTTGGTAGGTTTAAAATACTAAGAAATTTTAGCTTACTTAATAGAATAGCTTATTTAATAGTACTTTACATTAATAGTAAAGATCTATATTATTACTAACCTAAATATTATCTAGTATAAAAATTAGAAAGTATTATTTATAAGAGTATATCTAATAGAAAAACCCTTTAATTAGTTTTAATTCTTTCTAATAGATTTTAAAAACTATATATAAGAATACTAGAAAAGTAAAACTAAAGTAATATTTATAAGTCTAATATACTTCTAATAGAAACTTAAACTAATGTTTAGAGATATTAATAAAGCATAAGTAGTAGAAGATAGATTTTATAACCTAGTTTAACTAGAATCTATTACCTTATATATATTAAGCTTTTAATAGCTCTTAAATAAGATTATATAGGATAATTATAGTATAATAGTAAAGTTCTATAGAGGATTAAAGATAGAAATAAGAAGGGTAATAATATATATAGAATAGCCTTAAAATCTAGTATTATATTTCTAACTAGTAAAAAGAATTAATAATAAACTATACTAGTTTAAAAATAAGAAAAGATAAGTATACTACTAAAGAGTATACCTTTTAGTAAAAGCTACTAATATAGGTAAATCTATAAATCTAAGTATTATTAGAGAAAAAAAGTATAAGTTATAGGTAACTTAAAAAAGAAAGACTTAGAAGAAAGATATTAAATACTATAATTATTAGAAACTAGAATATATAGTAAAGGAATATTAAAGTAAAAAGAAAGAAAAGAAAAACCGGCTTATAAAAGATAAACTACAAGAAGTAGGAAAAGAAAAACTAGCCGCAACTATAGAATATAAAACCTTATATTAGTTCTTCTATAATAAAAATAAGTATTAAATATACTAATAACTTAAAAAAGCTATAAGATATTAGCCTTAGAAGAAAATATAATTTATAGTAACGTAAGAGCGTATAAAAAGATAGCTAGAAGAAGTTTAAGAAGAATTAGATAAGGATAAAGATATAAACACCCTATTATAAATAGAAAAAGCTACTACTAGAATAGTAATACTTAAACTAGCATTTAAAGTATATTCTATATACTAATAAGGAATAATCGAGTATAAATAGGAAACTCTGGCTCTTATAACTACTTTATAAGAAGAACTACCTATAAGATTCTATAATAAGAATAGACTAGAATAGGATATTATCGATATTTATAAAGAATAGTAGAATATTTATTTTAGAGAAATCCGCTTCTTTTACTTTTAAAAATAGATAAAAACGATAAAAGTAGTAGAAAGATATTTTAATATAATAGATTAGGACAAGGCTATATATATAGTATAAAAAGTAGTAGCTTTCTTATAAAGTAAAGTACTAGTAAATTATTAGGTACTAAAGGTATTATAGTATAAGTAAGAATAAGACTACTAGGTTAAGAAAGATAACAACCCTAATATAAACTAATACTATCTAGTATACTTTAAGATAGTATAGATATTATATATTAAATAATACTATAAAACCTACTAAAAAGGAAAAGAGGATATAGATATATAGCTAAAATAACTAAATAAAGATAAGATACTTAAAAATTTCTATAAAGTAAGAAGTTATAATAGAATAGAAAGTTATAAAATAGATCTAAAACTATATAGTACTCGAATATAAACCTCTACTATCTAAAGTATATATTAGAAGAAAACTATAATATAAATATTTAGAACGAAAATGCTTTAAATATATATCTATAAAAAAAGTAATAGTTTACTAGCCTAAGGTTGTTTAATTATATAAAACTATAGAAGAATACTATCTTATAATACTAGGATAATATTATAGCTATAAAGTATATATACTTATTAATAGTAGAGTAATAAAGAATTTTATAGCTAATAACTATATTACTAGAAAGAAAATACTTATAGTATATCTAGAACGACCTTATATAATTTAAATTATAGAAGGAAAAGACTTTTAGAAGAAAGTTATATATATTATAAAACTAGAAGAATTCGAAAATTTTAGAAATAATTAAATAAGGATAGATATTTTAAATTATAGAAATTATAGACTATAATATTATCTTATAAATTCTATAGCTAAGAAAGAAAATCCTTTAAATAAACTAGTAAACTAAATAAATTATCCTTAAAAATTCTAGCTAGCTAGTTAAAGAATTATTCTCTATAGAAAACGTGTTATATAGTATACTTAAAGAATACTAATACCTAATAGAATAACTTTAGAAACTAGTATAATACCTACCTAAATATAGAAAATATAATTATAAGATTAAACTATAACTAGAAAAAGAATTTAGGTATAAACTAATATATAGTCTAATACTAGGAGAAGTAGAAGCATTAAAATAATATATAGATAAATACCTAAAGAAAGAAATAATTTAAGAATTAAGGTTACTAATAGTATACTCTATACTCTTTATAAATAAGAAAGGAATAATAGATTTATAAATATATATTAACTATTATAACGTATTCTACTATCGAAGCAGCTAAACTATTAAAGCGGTTACTTTTTCTTAGCACAACGAATACTATATACAAAAAGTTAATTTACTTAATACTAATAAGAGATCCTATATATAATATACTTTTATCTAATTTAGAATTTTCTCTACTATCCTTTTAGTATGTACGAGCGTTATATCCAGTCTTACTACAGTTACTATAGTAGTATTAAGCTAGTTAAGCTCTTTCTTAAGTATCAGTACTATAAGTCTTCTTAAAGGGCTAAGAGTTTATAGATACTTCAGCAGCTACGTATAAAGATCCCTTACTATATAATACTATACTACTATACTAAATATACTTTCTTTTACGCATTTTACGTTTAGTTACTTCTTCTAATTACTTTTTAAGTTTAGAATTATAAGCTTAAAGAAGCGTATTCTAATATAGTATTAATTTAGCACCTTTTATAAGCTGTAAGAATCCTTCTTATACCTCTTTTAGTAATTATATAAAGGACTTTCGTATAAGTATTAATTATAACCCAAATTTATATATATTACTTAGAGTTTTAGACTATTAAGAGTCTTTTTATAGAAGTAGTTCTAGTAGGGTACGCAGTTATATATTAAGGTAATCTAATCTAACCTACGCGTTTAAAGGAATAATTCCTATTACTTTAAAGGCCTTTTAATAGTTCTTATATATAAATATATTAAAAAACGCGTTCTTAAAAGCTAGAAGGAAGCCTTCTTTATTAATATAGTAGACGCGTCGGCGCGCTAAGTCTTATATATACTATAAATACTTTAGCTTTAATAGTAAGAAGTAAACTATATTAAGAAGCTGAAGTATATATAATAAATAAGAAGGTATATAAAGTATTGGAATCTTTTATATAAGGTAGTAATCTTTTAATTCCTAGTTAAGGTAGCTTTTATAGCCGTCTAAAATAAGTAGCCTATACGACTCTATCTAATATTATTTTATATACTTATTAAAGTACTTTAGCTACTTAAGACTAAGTATATTATTTATCCAGCTGTTCTTAGAAACTGAAATTTTCTAATCGTATAATATACCTACTTCTTTATACTATATAAAAATATAGACGCGTCCTTTATAGATAATAAATAGTAGGGTCGCGTATATAGTAGTATAGATATTCTAGATAACTATAACCTACTTATAATCGCTTAGCTGTATAAAAGTAGGCCTTATACAATATTCTAAACCTATAACAACCTTTATAATACTAATAATACTTATCTAAAAACCTATCTTATTAAAGTTATAGATATTATTATTATATATACTATATTTCGCAATTATATTCCGTATAAGCTTAAACTATATATTAATAACCTCTAGATTCTCTTATTTTATTCTTTAGCAATCTTTTACCTAATTAAAGGCTGTTTTAAACTCGTTTATACGCGCTATAAATTATATAAACTAATTCTTTTCTATAGGTATTTTACTACGTACGCCTAATAGTTTATCTATTATATCTACTACCTTATATAGCCGGGGCGTAAATCCTTATAAATTAAGGTCGAGAATATATTATACGATTGTTTATTCTTCGGTTACTATAAGCTTCTAGCAATTTGGTTGTAAATAAGAGTAAAACGCAATTCTATAAAGTTAAGTAGAGAGTTGTTAATATTATATATTAAAAGCTATAGCAGCGCGTTATACGCTCTTAAACTAGCCTAATTTATAAGTTTATAAGGTAAGCTCAATTCTATCTTCTTACTAAATTAATAGAAGGTTGTGTTGTAGATTTATTATAGTTCATACGTAGTATTTATAATACTAAGAAAAAGTGGCCGCTTTAATAGTTTAGCTACATTAATAGTAGAATATATTACCCTTAATAATATTATAATATAAGATTAATACCTCTTACTATTTATCCGCAACTGAAGAAACTAACTAAAAAACGCTACTATCTTTATAAAATTAGATATCTAGAATATATACTATTAGATCTATATTAAAGAGAGAGATAAATAGAAAATAATATTCTAGATAAAAAAGAGACTTTTTAAGTACCTAGTTATACTATTTAAACTTACTAATATATTAGCTACCTTTTAAAAATAAATTAATAAGGTACTAAAACTATACCTTAGATAATTCTATATAATATATTTAGATAATATTTTTATATACTTAAAAATAAAGTAAGAATATAAGAAATATATTAAATAAGTATTATATATAATATATTCTACTATCGAAGCAGCTAAACTATCGAAGTAGCTACTTTTTCTTAGTATAACAAATACTATACATAAAAAGTTAATTTACTTAATACTAATAAAAGATTCTACGTATAATATACTTTCATCTAATTTAGAATTTTCCCTACTATCCTTTTAGCACGTACGAGCGTTATATCTAGTCTTACTATAGTTACTATAGTAGCGTTAAGCTAGTTAAGTCCTTTCTTAAGTATCAGCACTACGAGTCTTCTTAAAGGGCTGAGAACTTATAGATACTTCAGCAGCTATATATAAAGATCCCTTACTATATAAAACTATACTACTATACTAAATATACTTTCTTTTATATGTTTTATACTTAGTTACTTCTTCTAATTATCTTTTAAGCTTAGAGTTGTAAGCTTAAAGAAGCGTATTCTAATATAGCATTAATTTAGCACCTTTTATAAACTATAAGAATCCTTCTTATACCTCTTTTAATAATCGTATAAAGGACTTTTATATAAGTATTAATTATAACCCAAATTTATATATATTATTTAGAGTTTTAGACTACTAGAAGTCTTCTTATAGAAGTAGTTCTAGTAGGATATATAGTTATATATTAAGGTAATTTAATATAACCTATGCGTTTAGAGGAATAATTTCTATTACTTTAAAGGCCTTTTAATAGTTCTCGTACGTAAATATATTAAAAAACGCGTCCTTAAAGGTTAGAAGAAAGCCTTTTTTATTAATATAGTAGATGCGTTAGCGCGCTAAGTCTTATATATACTATAAATACTTTAGCTTTAACAGTAAGAAGTAAACTATATTAAGAAGCTAAAGTATATATAATAAATAAGAAGGTATATAAAGCGTTAGGATTTTTTGTATAAGGTAGTAATCTTTAAATTTCTGGTTAAGGTAGCTTTTATAGCCGTCTAAAATAAGTAGCCTATATAACTCTATCTAACATATCTTTATATACTTATTAAAGTACTTTAGCTACTTAAGACTAAATATATTATTTATCCAGCCGTTCTTAGAGACTGAAATTTTCTAATTGTATAGTATATCTACTTCTTTATACTATATAAAAATATAGACGCGTCTTTTATAGATAATAAATAGTAGGGTCGTATATATAGTAGTAAAGATGCTTTAGATAACTATAACTTACTTACAATTACCTAGCTGTATAAGAGTAGGCCTTATATAATATTCTAAATCTATAATAACTTTTATAGTACTAATAATACCTATCTAAAAGCCTGTCTTATTAAAGTTGTAGATATTATTATTATATATACTATATTTTGCAATTATATCTTATACGAGCTTAAACTACGCGTTAATAACCTCTAAATTCTCTTATTTTATTCTTTAATAATCCTTTACTCGATTAAAGGCTGTTTTAAACTTATTTATACGCGCTATAAATCGTTTAGACTAATTCTTTTCTATAGATATTCTACTACGTACGCCTAATAGTTTATCTACTATATCTACTACCTTATATAGACGGGGCGTAAATCCTTATAAATTAAAGTTAAGAATATATTATACGATTGTTTATTTTTCGGTTACTATAAGCTTCTAGTAATTTGGTTATATACGAGGGCGAAACATAATTCTATAAAGTCGAGTAGAGAGTCGTTAATATTATATATTAAAAGCTATAGCAGCGCGTCGTACGCTCTTAAACTAGCCTAATTTATACGCCTATAAGGTAAGCTCAATTCTACTTTCTTATTAAATTAATAGAAGGTCGTATTGTAGATTTATTATAGTTCGTACATAGTGTTTATAATGCTAAGAAAAAGTAGCCGCTTCGATAGTTTGGCCGCTTCGATAGTAGAATACGTTATTATAAGTAGTAAAATTATACTTTAAAGTAAGAAAATATAAAATTTATACTATATAAATAAACTACTTAGAATTTATTATTAAACTAGAATAACTATAAATAGATCTAAATAAATTAGTAGTAATTAGAAACTAGTTAACTTTAAAGTTAGTTAAAAATATCTAATCTTTTATAGAATTTTACAACTTCTATTAAACTTTTATAGACAACTAGAGTAATATAACTATACCTTTAACTTAGTTATCTAATAGAAATATTACTTTTATATAAAGAAGTAAATAAGAAAAAGCCTTTTAAGAAGTTAAAAAATAATTTTAGTAAGAACTAGTATTAAAACTCTATAATCTAGAAAAGAAAGCTTTTATAGAAACTAATATATTAGAAATAAGAATAGCCGGAATTCTTATATGAATTTATAATAGAAAATAATACCTAGTAGTATATTAATTATAAAAGTTTACTCTAGTAGAAATAAATTATAATATATATAACTAAGACCTTTTAGCTATTATAGTATATTTTAAATAATAGTATATATACTTATAAGGAGTAAAATAGTAAACTAAAGTCTAATACAACTATAAGAATCTTACTACCTTTCTTACTATAAAAATTCTTACTTTTAGATAAGTTAGATAGTTATAAAAACTAGCTATATTTAACTTTAAAATTATGTATATTAGTAGAAAGTAAAATTAAAGAATAGATATATTAAATAGACTACTAGAATATAAATAAGAAAAAGGAACTATAGTTATACTACTAAAAAAATAATAAGATAGAAATATAGTATATAACTATCTATAACTCGCGGTAATAACTATTATAAAAGAGGTAAGCTAGATAACTTAAATTAGATTAGTAATAAATAGAATACTTAAAGAACTCTAAGAATAAGAACTAAAATAAGTAGATAGACTACTATATATCTATAATTAAATCTATAACGTAAAGTACTATTAAGTAAACTATCTTATAAAATAAGCTAAAATTTCTTAGTAGTAAATATAATAACTATAATATATAATACCCTAATACCTATAAAGAGATAATATTTAGTAAAAAGGTTGAATTAAGCTTACCCTTTAAGTATATAAAGTTAGCTAATTCTAAAGCTTATAAGCTACTACTAATATATTTAATATATCGCGACTAACTCTTTAATAGAAATATAAAAGAATCTTTATATATACTAATTACTATATAAACTACTAAAAGTTAACTATAATTAAAGAGTAGATAATTATATAATATATCTTTAACCTAGATTTATAAGGATTAATACTCTAGCTATATAAGGTAGTAGATATAGTAGATAAACTATTAGCTACGTATAGTAAAAAGCTAGTAGATAAGAATTAGACTAAGAGATTTATAATATATATAAATAAGCTTAAAATAGCGTTTAATTAGGTAAAAAACTATTAGAAGATATAATAAAAGAATTTTAAGGTTATTAGCGTATAGTTTAAGCTAATTAAAGAGATAAAAGCTATAATATATTCTACTATTAAAACAGCTAAACTATTAAAGCGGCTACTTTTTCTTAGTATTAGAAACACTATGTACGAACTATAATAAATCTTTAATACAACCTTCTATTAATTTAATAAGAAGGTAGAATTGAGCTTACTTTATAGGCGTATAAATTAGGCCAATTTAAAAGTATACGACGCGCTGCTATAGCTTTTAATATATAATATTAATAACTCTCTACTCAACTTTATAGAATCGCATTTCGCTCTCATATACAACTAAATTATTAGAAGCTTATAGTAACCGAAGAATAAACAATCGTACAATATATTCTTAACCTTAATTTGCGAGGATTTATACCCCGGCTATATAAGGTAGTAGATATAGTAGATAAACTATTAGGCGTACGTAGTAAAATATTTATAGAAAATAATTAGTTTAAACGATTTATAGCGCGTATAAATAAGCTTAAAATAGTTTTTAATTAAGTAAAAGATTGCTAAAGAATAAAATAAGAGAATCTAGAGGTTATTAACATATAGTTTAAGCTCGTATAAGATATAATTATAAAATATAGTATATATAATAATAATATCTATAACTTTAATAAGATAAGCTTTTAGATAGATATTATTAGTACTATTAAAGATAGATAATTACGAGTAGGTTATAGTTATTTAAATTATCTATACTATTATATATATAACCCTACTATTTATTATTTATAAAGAACGTATCTATATTTCTATATAGTATAAAGAAGTAGGTATACTATATAATTAGAAAATTTTAGTTTCTAAGAATAGCTAGATAAATAATACGCTTAGTTTTAAGTAGCTAAAGTACTTTAATAGGTATATAAAGATATGTTAGATAGAGTTATATAGGCTACTTATTTTAGACAGCTATAAAAGCTACTTTAACTAGAAATTTAAAGATTACTACTTTATATAAAAGATTCTAATACTTTATATACCTTCTTATTTATTGTATATACTTTAGCCTCTTAATATAGTTTACTTCTTACTATTAAAGCTAAAGTACTTATAGTATATATAAGACTTAGCGTGCTAACGCGTCTACTATATTAATAAAAAAGGCTTCTTTTTAGCATTTAAAGACGCGTTTTTAAATATATTTACATATAAGAACTATTAAAAAGCTTTTAAGGTAATAGAAATTATTTCTCTAAACGCGTAAATTATATTAGATTATCTTAATATACGACTATATACCCTACTAAAACTACTTTTATAAGAAAACTTCTAATAGTTTAAAACTCTAAGTAATATATATAAATTTAGGTTATAATTAATACTTATATAAAAGTTCTTTATACGATTATTAAAAGAGGGATAAGAAAAATTCTTACAGTTTATAAAAGGTACTAAGTTAATACTATATTAGAATATACTTCTTTAAACTCGTAACTCTAAGCTTAAAAAATAATTAGAAGAAGTAACTAAATATAAAACGTATAAAAGAAAGTATATTTAGTATAGTAGTATAGTATTATATAGTAAGGGATCTTTATATATAGCTGCTGAAGTATCTATAAGCTCTTAGCCCTTTAAGTAGATTCGTAGTGCTGATATTTAAGAAAGGGCTCAACCAGCTTAACGCTACTATAGTAACTGTAGTAAGACTAGATATAACGCTCGTACGTGCTAAAAGGATAGTAGGGAAAATTCTAAATTAGATGAAAGTATATTGTATATAGGATCTCTTATTAGTATTAAGTAAATTAACTTTTTATATATAGTATTCGTTGCGCTAAGAAAAAGTAGCCGCTTTAATAGTTTAGCTACTTTAATAGTAGAATACGTTACTATTTTAATATTTAATATAATTTAAGCAACCGTATATTAATAATATACTAGAATCTACTTATAGTATAATTATAAGCCTAACTTAAAGAAACTAATAAAATTTAAAGAGAAGGTTAATATACTATATAAGCGAGCTAATCACCTAAGTAAGCTAATTATAATACTAAAACTCTACTAAAATCGCGATAATTATACTTTATAGTATTATATTATAACTAACAACTATAGAATTAATTTAAAAAGAAGCTAGAATATAGCTTATACTCTAAGCTTTTTAATAAGATATAATACTAACTATATATCACATTATATTAATCTATAATATCTCTTAAAGTATACTTAGTATATAAAGGTAAGGAATAGCTCTATAATACAATTACCGGCCTAATTTAATAAAGCTTAGTAAGATTAAGGAGTAGGTAATTATTTAGTATATACTAGATCTAGATATAAGAGGATTTCTACTATAGCTTACTACTATTTAAGATATAGCTAATTTACTGCTAGCTATATACTCTACTAGCTAGGTTAGAAAGGACTGGATAGAAAACTTTATTAAATATATACTTAAGCTTAAGGTTAAATTTAATTAAAAGTACAACTATTTAAGAGCTAAATATAAGGATCCTAAGGTTATAAGAGGCTAGTTCTACCTTATATAGAATATAAAGGCTAAGTATAGTATTATTAATAAACATATATACAACTTTAATAAATTAGGTTTTATAATAGGCGTGATATCGATAGAAGTAGTAGTTACTAGCTCTAAGAGACGGAATTAACTAAAGTAGCTCCAGCTAGATAATCGCGAGTAGACTATAATTATCTAGGGTATTAACGCGATAGAATAGATAATACTATCTTTTATTATCTTTACAAGTATTTACTACCTCTCTATATAGTATAAAGAAGATAATATTCTACTAACCTAGGCTATATAGGTTACTGATAACAGCTAGATAATAAATAATATTAGTATTAAGTAGTTAAAGTACTTTAACATATATATAAAAGATTGTACTATTAGTATATATTAATTACTAATTCTCGACGGCTATAAGAGCTACAACTTACTTAAATTTAGGCAGCTCTATAAGAAAAAGAATATTATTACTTTCTGTATACTTCTATATTTATTATATCTACTATAGCTACTAGATATAGGTTATTTCTCGCTTTTAAAGACTGTGTATAAGTGCTAAGTTAAGTAGTTAATATATAGTTATATTAACCACATTATAAAAATTAAGTTCTTACCCTACTTTAAAGTAGCTTTTAACGTAGTAATTACGAAAAGTAATATTCTAGATAGTTTTTAAAGTACTAGTCTAATTCTATTCAACTTAAATATAGTACTATTAAAGCTTAAAGCTTAACTATATATACTAATACCCTCTATAGTTAAAAATACCCCTTAGGAGTTAAAAATACTAAGTAATTCTATTAAATTTAGGTTTTAATCTACGTACGTTTAATTAAGAGTTTAAAAGTATCTAAATAGCTTACCTACTTTAATAGTAGAAGCGTTTAAATAGTTTATAAAGAGTGCTGCGTATATAATATATAAAAATATATTATTATGTGCTTAGGTTACTAAGCTTTAAGTAGCTAATAAGGCTACTATATAATATTAATTATATAAAAAAAAGTATATATAGAAGAAAGGTAACCTAATAATTAAAGAAGGTACTTAATTAACTACTCTAAAAGAATTTAGTACTCGTACTAATAGAAAGAAGAGTAGGAAGAAGGCGCGTGTTAATAGAGGCCAGCCGACTTAAAGGTGCTATAGGTAGTATAATAAGGCTAAGCATAACTCGCGGACGTGTAAAAATAATGCTATAGATATAGAAGAATAGGCTACTATACTATATAGTACGATAGAATATAAGAAAGTATAATATTTTGCGAAAAGTAGTCGCGATTTTAGTATAGTTTTAGTATTATAATTAGCTCGCTTAGGTAATTAGCTTACTTATATAGTACGTTATTATTTAATATATATTTAATCTAGATTTACGAGAATTTATACCTACTTTAACTACTATATAAGATATAGTTAATAATTTACTTACTAAATATAGTATAAGCTAGATTAATATATATTAGTTTAGGAACTTTATTAAATATACTCCTAAGTTTAAGATACGTCTAAATTAGTCTTATAATTATTAGAAAGTTCTATACAAAGATTCTAAAATAATTAAAAGTTAGTTTAAGCTTATATAGTATATTAAAGAAAAGTATAATATTATAAATAAAAATATATATAACTTTAATAAATCTAGCTTTTAAATAGATATTATTTTATTATAAGTAGTTATTCTAGATATAGAAAGATATAATTATTTAAAGGTAATTTAATTAGATAATTATAAATAGATTTTAGTAATTTAGAGAATTAATACTACTAGCTAAGTACTCCTACTCTTTATTATTATTACTAGCTACTACTATCTCTCTATCTAGTACGAAGGTAATAATATACTTAAAAACTAGGCTATTATAGTTAGTAAGAACGGCTAGATAATAAATAAACTTAGTATTAAATAGTTAAAGTACTTTTATAGGTATATAAAAGATTATATAATAGATACGTGTTAACTACTAATTTTTAATAGTTATAACAGCTATAACTTATTTAATTTCTAGAAACTCTATAAGGAATAGAGTATTATTCTATTCTATATACTAGTTTATTTATTATACCTATTATAGCTACTAGATATAGGCTATTTTTTACTATTAAAATATATATATAGAAATTAAATCTTAGTTTTAGTATATAATTATATTAACTATATTATAAAATATAAGTTCTTTTTAGCTTTTAAAGCTACTTTTAATATATTAATTATAAAGGATAATATCTATATCAGCTTTTAAGAAGCTAGTTTAATCTTATCTAATCTAAAAGTAGTACTTTTAAAGTTTAATATAAGGCTTTATATACTAATACTACTAGTATAAAATAATACTCTATAAGAAGTAAAAATATTAAATAATACGCGCGAGCTAGAAGTTTAATTAATATTAATTTATAATTAGATTTAAAAGAATATAAGCTTTTTACTAGCTTCTATTATAAAGAAGCTAAATTAGCTTAATAAAAGTTCTATAAAAATAATATATTAGATCGGGTTAATATATAATAAAATTATTAGCTTTTAAAAAGTAAATAAAGTAATAATAAAATAAAAATAGTAGAAAAAAAGGCGGATTTAAGTATAAGTAACTCTAATTAAAGTATAAGAAGAGATAATTATTATTAAAAAGAATAATAAGAAGGAAATTTAAGCTATAATATACTAATTTAGAGTATAATTAGATATAAATAAATAGTATAAAGTATACTAATATATTCTACTATTAAAGCGGCTAAACTATCGAAGCGGCCACTTTTTCTTGGTATTATAAATACTATATATAAACTATAATAAATCTACAACGCAACCTTCTATTAATTTAATAAGAAGGTAGAATTCAGCTTACCTTATAGGCGTATAAACTAGGCTAGTTTAAAAGTATGCGACGCGCTGCTATAGCTTTTAATATATAATATTAACAACTCTCTACTCAACTTTATAGAATCGCGTTTCGCTCTTATATACAACCAAATTACTAGAAGCTTATAGTAACTAAAGAATAAATAATCGTATAATATATTCTTAACCTTAATTCGCGAGGATTTGCGCCCCAGCTATATAAGGTAGTAGATATAGTAGATAAACTATTAGGCGTATATAGTAGAATATTTATAAGAAAGAATTAGTTTAAATAATTTATAACGCGTATAGATAAGCTTAAAACAGCCTTTAATTAAGTAAAGGATTACTAAAGAATAAAATAAGAGAATCTAGAGGTTATTAACGCGTAGTTTAAGCTTATATAGGATATAATTACAAAATATAGTATATATAATAATAATATCTACAACTTTAATAAGATAGGCTTTTAAATAGATATTATTAGTACTATAAAAGTTGTTATAGGTTTAGAATATTATATAAAGCCTACTCTTATACAGCTAGGTAATTATAAGTAGGTTATAGTTATCTAGAGTATCTATACTACTATATATATAACCCTACTATTTATTATTTATAAAAAACGCGTCTATATTTTTATATAGTATAAAGAAGTAGATATACTATATAATTAGAAAATTTCAGTTTCTAAGAATAGCTGGATAAATAATACGCTTAGTTTTAAGTAGTTAAAGTACTTTAATAAGTATATAAAAATGCGTTAGGTAGGGTTATATAAGCTACTTATTTTAGACGGCTATAAAAGCTACCTTAACTAGGAATTTAAAAATTACTACCTTATATAAAAGATTCTAATACTTTATATACCTTCTTATTTATTATATATACTTTAGCCTCTTAATATAGTTTACTTCTTACTATTAAAGCTAAAGTACTTATAGTATATATAAGACTTAGCGCGCTAACACGTCTACTATATTAATAAAGAAGGCTTTCTTCTAGCCTTTAAGAACGTATTTTTTAATATATTTACGTATAAGAACTATTAAAAAGCCTTTAAAGTAATAGGAATTATTCCTCTAAATGCGTAGATTATATTAGATTATCTTAATATATAACTATATATCCTACTAGAACTACTTTTATAAGAAGACTCCTAATAGTCTAAAATTCTAAATAATATATATAAATTTAGGTTATAATTAATATATTCTACTATCGAAGCGGCTAAACTATTAAAGTAACTACTTTTTCTTAGCGCAACAAATACTATATATAAAAAGTTAATTTACTTTATACTAATAAGAGATTCTATATATAATATACTTTTATCTAATTTAGAATTTTCCCTACTATCCTTTTAGCACATATAAGCGTTATATCCAGTCTTACTACAGTTACTATAATAGCGTTATGCTGGTTAAGCCCTTTCTTAAGTATTAGTACTATAAGTCTTCTTAAAGGGCTGAGAGTTTATAAATACTTTAGCAGCTATATATAAAGATCCCTTACTATATAATACTATACTACTATACTAAATATACTTTCTTTTACGCGTTTTATACTTAGTTACTTCTTCTAATTACTATTTAAGCTTAGAATTACAAGTTTAAAGAAGTATATTCTAATATAGTATTAACTTAGCACCTTTTATAAGCTGTAAGAATCCTTCTTATACCTCTTTTAGTAATTGTATAAAAGACTTTCGTATAAGTATTAATTGTAACTCAAATTTATATATATTACTTAGAGTTTTAGACTACTAAAAGTCTTATAGGTATCTTAATAAAGACCCTAGTAGAGTAGATAAATATTAAGGACTGGGTGGATAAGATTGAACTATTAGAAGATATACTTAAGAAGAAGCTTAATTTATATATAGCTAACTTAATTATAGAACTTTACGCGTTAAGCGTAATAGGTATATAAACCCTTAAGAACTTTTAAGGCGATTTTATAGACTAGGAGCTTATATACTTTAGAAACTTTAGCTAACTATTTCTACGAGAACTAATAGCTACCCTATAGAATAAGGGTATAAGTTTTAAGAAGGATATAATAGAGGCTACTATATTATATAGACTTATAAAAGGAGAATATATATTTACTATTCTAACAGAGCGTCGTATAAAGCTATTACTACTATTACTAATCTTAATACTACAAAAGATATCTCTATATAAACTACTTATAGATCTAATACTTCTTCTATAACTAGTATAACTATCTATAATCTAATCTCTATATAATTTATACTAACTCCTACCTATATAAGATATTATAGTAGAAAACCTTATACCTAAGAAGGTTATACAATTCTAGAAGGCCTAGAAGAAGAAGAATAACTATATAGGGCAACTATATAATATTCTAGCTAATAAGGTTATAGTATTTATTAAGCTCTACTAATACCTTACTATCTATAAGACCTTATATATAAGTATCTTTTCTAATATCCTTAAGGGCCGCGTATATATATTCTACCTTTATAATATCGGCCTTAAAAAGATATAAAAGGTCCTATACGAACAGTTTAGCAATTACTTTAATACTAACATAAATTATAACTAATATTAGATAGATTAGATAATAATAAGCTTTATATAAATTAAGTAGAAGAACCCTATAAAAACTCTATACGAAGCCCTTAAAGCTATAATTAATAAACTTACTCTTATATAGAGAGCTTTTAGTCTATAATTCTAAGGTAAGATACCGCTTTATACTACTATCGTATAAGTATACTGAGGATAACCTAAGCTTAAATAAGCTATATTCTTAATTAAGCCTATATATAAGGTACTATTTAGTAATCTCTAAGTAGTACTCTAAGTTTTAATTAACTAATAGAATAATATATTTATAAATAAACCCTAGAATATATACTATACTAATAGAAGATATAATTTATTTTATACGCGTGGCTTTTAATAATATAGGAGAAGTTAAAGGGGATATAGAGGATTATACTCCTCTATACGATTAAAATAATGCTTTATCTATTATAAGGAAGGGTACTAGTTAATAAATTATTCTTATACGGATTAATCTCGTATAAAACGCTAGTATATCTCTTTATATAAAGGATTTTATAATAAGATACTAATATATAAGAAGGTAAGCGCGTATATCTAGGAATATAAAGGTAAACTAGAGTAGGAGGAAGAGAAGTCGCACGATGATAATAACTTAGATAAAAAGGAAGGTGAGGAGATTGTTAACTACCTTACTACTACTACATTTCTCTACTATGCGATAGTAGAGGATATCTATAATCTAGAACCTAAAGGATATATAGAACAATTTATTCTTAAGGACTAATATTATATAGTATACTAAGGTAAACTATAGAATACTAGCGTAGTAAGGATTTCTACTGTTAGAAAGTTATAACTTAAAGTATACCTATAAGAATTCTCTTATATAAAAGTAGACTAGATATTAAAGAAGGAGAGTATTAGCTTTAGAGGACAAGGATTAATAGGATTAATCGGTACTATATAAATTACTAACCTAGTTAGTAATATAATATATTATATCCTAGATACTCTAATACTATTTCTACTATTTCTAGTAGACGTAGACTAAATAAATATATACTTTAATAACGTATAGAATATAATTATACAAAGTAATAGGAATACTATCTTAGTTATATAAAAATAGGGTTATCTATTCTTTAACGTACGAAAGGAGGAATTAATATCCTTCTTTACTAAATATAAACTTCGACAACTATATAGGAGATTTAACTATTTTTATATAGAATAACTCTACGTAATATTTAAGAATACTAGATATAACGTTAATCTCTCCGTATTTAAAGAGATTAAGAAGTTCTACTATATATATTAGCTATACGATCTAGTACTATAAAGATTTAAATTTATAATTAAGGATAATTCGTACTTTAATTATAAGATAGTAATTAATATTATATAAATTAGCAACTAAAATATACTATATATAATCGACGCGGATATATTATTCTAAGTAGCAACTTTTTTAAAATTAATATCTACACGAGATACTTAAGACGCGCTTTATAAATACTAAATTAATATATACTAAGGCCTACCTAATTATATTATATATAACCCTAATATAAACTTTATATTTAAAGACTTCTAGAATTATATAAAGATTATAGGAGTAATATATTAATAAATACTAGTAGAGGCCTACTAGACTATAGAGAAGATTAAGCGCGTATATATACTATTATTATATATATATAATATCCTCTATATAGAATTAGATAATTATATAGATAATAAGTTAGTATTATAAATAGTTATTAAAGCCCTGAATAATATAGTAGAACTAAATAGTCTTATACCTATATTACTTATATTTAGAATATATCTAAAAATTAATATAGACTCTATACTATCCCCCGATATTATTATATAAGCTAATACTATATAAAAGATAATAAGGATACTTTAAAGTAAGAGGGTAAAGGTTAATATTAATTATATAATTAACACCCAGAATAGTTTAATAATATATAAAGTCCTAAATCTTCTATTTAGTTCTAAAGTAAAGATATAGTAAGAGAAGAAAGAATAGATAGAACTATATATAGTAAATAAGATTAAAGCCTAAGATATTATTATTAAGATAGAGAATAGTTTAGATAGGTTCTACTATATATAAGTTAGGCTGTATTATTATATAAAAGACGAGGATAAACTTATATAAGAACTACTAAATCTAGATAAACTAGCGCTTATATAAAGGGGCCCTCTATAAGTATAAAGGAGAGATTACTTATATAAGTAACTAGCCCTAACTAATAGACTATATAAAACAGCCTCTTAAGTAGTATTAGATTTATCGTATAAACTAGAACTAGAACTATAGTTAGTTAAAAGAGGTTAAGGGAGACCGCGTAAGAATTCTATATAGGCTATAACCTTCCTAACCTAAAAGGAAAAGGAAGATTATATACTAGTAATTAAGCTCTATATAGATGGTATAATTATAACATCTAAGAAACTATTTAAAGAATTAGACCGTATAGAAATAAAGAGTCTAATCGTAAATAGTATATTTAAAGTACTCCCGTATAATCTATTAGTTTATAAGAGATAAATCTTTAACTTTTAACTTATATATAAAGTTAAAGGGAAATTAATAAAACTATACGAAAAGTTACAACTTATATTTATAGGGTATTTAGATAAGGAGAAGAAGGAGATTCTTATATAGTCTTCTACAATTTAAAGAATAAGTTAGAAGCTAAACCTAACTATTAGCCTATTATTAATAACTTTATACGGTATAACGTATTCTACTATTAAAGCGGCTAAACTATCGAAGCAGCTACTTTTTCTTAGTATTATAAATACTACGTACGAACTATAATAAATCTACAATACAACCTTCTATTAATTTAATAAGAAGGTAGAATTAAGCTTATCTTATAGGCGTATAAATTAGGCTAGTTTAAAAGCGTACAACGCGCTGCTATAACTTTTAACGTATAATATTAATAACTCTCTACTCAACTTTATAGAATCGCATTTTACCCTTATATATAACTAAATTACTAGAAGCTTATAGTAACCGAAGAATAAACAATTGTATAATATATTCTTAACCTTAATTTGCGAGGATTTACGCCCCGGCTATATAAGGTAGTAGATATAGTAGATAAACTATTAGGCGTACGTAATAGAATACTTATAGGAAAGAATTAGCTTAAACGATTTATAACGCGTATAGATAAGCTTAAAACAGCCTTTAATTAAGTAAAGGATTACTAAAGAATAAAATAAGAGAATCTAGAGGTTATTAATATATAATTTAAACTTATATAGAATACAATTATAAAATATAGTAATATATTCTACTATTAAAGTAGCTAAACTATTAAAGCGGCCACTTTTTCTTAGTATAATAAATACTATATATAAAAAGTTAATTTACTTAATACTAATAAGAGATTCTATATATAATATACTTTTATCTAATTTAGAATTTTCCCTACTATCCTTTTAGTACGTATAAGCGTTATATCTAGTCTTACTATAGTTACTATAGTAGCGTTAAGCTGGTTAAGCCCTTTCTTAAGTATTAGTACTACGAGTCTTCTTAAAGGGCTAAGAGTTTATAAATACTTTAGCAGCTATATATAAAGATCTCTTACTATATAATACTATACTACTATATTAAATATACTTTCTTTTATATATTTTATATTTAGTTACTTCTTCTAATTACCTTTTAAGCTTAAAGTTACGAGCTTAAAGAAATATATTCTAATATAGTATTAACTTAGTACCTTTTATAAACTATAAGAATCCTTCTTATACCTCTTTTAGTAATTATATAAAGAACTTTTATATAAGTATTAATTGTAACCCAAATTTATATATATTATTTAGAGTTTTAGACTACTAGAAGTCTTCTTATAGAAGTAGTTCTAGTAGGGTATGTAGTTATATATTAAGGCGATTTAATATAACCTATATATTTAGAGAAATAATTTCTATTACTTTAAAGGCCTTTTAATAGTTCTTATATGTAAATATGTTAAAAAACGCGTTCTTAAAGGCTAGAAGGAAGCCTTCTTTATTAATATAGTAGACGCGTTAGCGCGCTAAGTCTTATATATATTATAAGTACTTTAGCTTTAATAGTAAAAAGTAAACTATATTAAGAGGCTAAAGTATATATAATAAATAAGAAGGTATATAAAGCGTTAGGATCTTTTATATAAGGTAATAATCTTTAAATTTCTAGTTAAGGTAGCTTTTATAGCTGTCTAAAATAAGTAGCCTATATAACTCTATCTAACGTATCTTTATATACTTATTAAAGTACTTTAGCTACTTAAAACTAAGCGTATTATTTATCCAACCGTTCTTAGAGACTGAAATTTTCCAATTATATAGTATATCTACTTTTTTATATTATATAGAGATATAAACGCGTTCTTTATAAATAATAAATAGTAGAATCGTGTATATAGTAGTATAGATACTCTAGATAACTATAATCTACTCGCGATTATCTAGCTATATAAGAGTAGATTTTATATAATATTCTAAATCTATAACAACTTTTATAATACTAATAATATCTATCTAAAAGTCTATCTTATTAAAGTTGTAGATATTATTATTATATATACTATATTTTATAATTATATTCTATACAAGTTTAAACTATATATTAATAACCTCTAGATTTTCTTATTTTATTCTTTAGCAATCCTTTACTTAATTAAAGGCTATTTTAAGCTTATTTATATACGCTATAAATCGTTTAGACTAATTCTTTTCTATAGATATTCTACTATATACGCATAATAGTTTATCTACTATATCTACTACCTTATATAGCCGGGGCGTAAATCCTTATAAATTAAGGTTAAGAATATATTATACAATTGTTTATTTTTTAATTACTATAAGCTTCTAGTAATTTAGTTATATATAAGAGCGAAACGCGATTCTATAAAGTTAAATAGAGAGTTGTTAATATTATATATTAAAAGCTATAGTAGTATATTATACGCTCTTAAACTAGCCTAATTTATACGCCTATAAGATAAGCTTAATTCTACCTTCTTATTAAATTAATAGAAGGTTATATTGTAGATTTATTATAGTTCGTACGTAGTATTTATAATACTAAGAAAAAGTAGCCGCTTCGATAGTTTAGCCGCTTTAATAGTAGAATATATTATATATAATAATAATATTTACAACTTTAATAAGATAGGCTTTTAGATAGATATTATTAATATTATAAGAGTTATTATAGGTTTAAAATATTATATAAAACCTACTCTTATATAATTAGACGATTATAAATAGATTATAGT
>ML986937.1:0-12676 GCA_010094045.1 Lojkania enalia | reverse complement strand
AGTAATAGGATTAATAGAATATTTTTAATCCTAACTCTAATAGGGCTTAAATCTATATAGAATTTAATATAGGAATATTCTAATAGTTATATAGGGTAGAATTGCTTATATTTAGTTAATTATAGGTAATAAAAAACTCTAGTTATTCAAGTAGAAGAATATAAAAGGGTGTAGTCTCTAATCAATATATTTATTTATAATCTCTATCTATCTATTAGTCTTTTTATAATAAGTAGTAGATAGTTTAATCTTTACGCCTAAGATATAGTAGAATTCGGACTAGAAACTAGATATAAACTAAGGTCTTTAGTCTAAAATAATAGTTTTAGATATATAGCTAAAGTAGTATACCTATTAAATAAATAATTCGGTTATTCCCTATATATTAATTATACAATAGTAGAGAATAGATACCGCTTATTTATATAGGCGATTAATTACTATTATAATCTAATTATATCTAGACTTATCTATAAAGAAATTCTTAAAGTTAATATATAAGTACTATATTAGTTAATTTAGTATAGAAAGTAGGTAGATAAAACCTAGGATTTAGGTTTATATCGGATAAGCTTTATAATATAGAATATAATTCCGTATATATTATTTGCAAGTAGCTTTTATACTCTTCTAGTAGTACTTTTAAGATAGTAATTAATAGGTTTTAGTAGCGCTTAGGTATATAGAGGATATTTAGTTATAAGCCTCTTATATAAGTTATATATAAAGGTTTAAATCTAATAGAATATATAAGTAATTATTATAGAAGAGTAGTCTATTCTCTATCTAATACTTATAGGGTAAAAGGGTACGTTCCTATATAAAAGAAGCTTAATTTTCCTATAGTAATATATTAATTAACTCTAGAGAGTCTAGTAATATAACCTACTTCTAGCCTTTAATAACGTTTAATATAGCTACTTAATTTATTATTTAAGTAATATAGAACTAAACTAATTCAGTATTAATTTAGGAGTAAAGTTAATATAGTCTAAATAGAACTCTTAACTAGTTATTAGTTTAAGCTACTTTTAAGTTTTCTATATCTTATTTATAATAACTAAGGATATCTACTCTAGTATTATTCTTACCTAGAGTATACTTAATTTAGAACTAATACTAAGCTAATTCCTTAGTCTAATAAATTTAACAAGTATTAAATACTTTTATAGTTATAAAATATTTGAGTAAGTAATAATTAGTATATACTAGAGTCTTAATAGCTACTAAAATAAGTTCTACCCTCTATTACTTAAATACTATAATAATTGCGAATAGTTTCTTATTATAAATCTTCTAGTTTAGTTCCGAACCGGATAGAACCTTACTATAAAATACTATAGGGTACTATTTTCCGTTAGAATATTTCTATAACAGTACTTTTATAACTACTCTATTAGAGGCGTTAGTTTCTATTTTTATTTCTAATATAGGGTTAAAGTAGTAGAGTATAAGTATACTTAATAGGGCTAACTTTAATTTCTTAAAGGTAATATTACATTCTAAAGTTTATATAAAAGGGGTTATAGGGCTCTATAGTATGATAATTAGCTTTATAATATGCGAGAATTCTGGTATGAACTATTAATAGAATCTAGTAAAACCTAAGAAGGATTTTACACCTATTATAGTAGTAGGTAGCTACTAGTTATATAGTACTTCTACCTTCTCTAGATCAACCTTAAAGCCTTTATTTAATAGAATATAGCTAAGATATTTAGTTTAGATAATATAGAATTTACTCTTCTTAATATTAACTTATAACCCTACTTAATATAATCTCTTAAGAACTTTCTTAACATAAATAGTATATATTACCTCGTCTTTAAAATAGATAAGGATATTATCTAGGTAAGTAATATAAAAGTTATCTAGGTAGTCGATTAGTACGTTATTTATATAGTACTAGTAAGTTACTAAGCTATTATATAATTTAAAAGGTAGAACTTTATATTTATAGGTTCTATATTAAGTCTAAAAGATAGTATATTCTTTAAAACTAGAGTCTATTCTAATCTTATTAAAAGCCGCGCGAATATTAAACTTAGTAAAAATTACTACCTTAGTAGACTTAGATAGAAGTTTATCTATACGTAGTATTAGATATATATTCTTATAGGTAAGAGTATTAAGTTTATAATAATCTACGTAGATATATAGATTACTATTAAATTTATAGATAACGTATAGTATAAGCGAGCTAATCACCTAAGCGAGCTAATTATAATACTAAGACTATATTAAAATCGCGACTACTTTTTGCAAAATATTATACTTTCTTATATTCTATTATACTATATAGTATAGTAGCCTATTCTTCTATATCTATAGCATCATTTTTATACGTCCGCGAGTTATATCTAGCCTTACTATACTATCTATAATACCTTTAAGTTAGCTAGTCTCTATTAATACGCGCCTTCTTCCTACTCTTCTTCCTATTAGTATAAGCGCTAAACTCTTTTAGAGTAGTTAATTAAACGCTTTCTTTAATTATTAAGTTACCTTTCTTTTATATACGCTTTCTTTTATACGATTAATATTATATAGCAGCTTTATTAGCTACTTAAAGCTTAGTAACCTAAGCGCGTAATAGTATATTTTTATATATTATATATACAGCACCCTTTATAAACTATTTAAACGCCTCTACTATTAAAATAGGCGAGCTATCTAGATACCTTTAAACTCTTAATTAAACGTACGTAGATTAAGACCTAAATTTAATAGGATTACTTAGTATTTTTAACTCTTAAGGGATATCTTTAACTATAGAGGGTATTAGTATATATAGTCGAACTTTAAACTTTAATAGTACTATATCTAGATTAAATAGAACTAGACTAGCACCTTAAAAGCTATTTAGGATATTGCTCTTTATAATTGCTGCGTTAAACGCTACTTTAAAGTAGGATAAAAACTCGATTTTTATAATATAGTTAATATAACTATATATTAGCTACTTGACTTAGCGCCTGTACGTAGTTTTTAAAGGCGAGAAATAACCTATATTTAGTAGCTATAGTAGGTGTGATGAATGTAGAGGTATATAGAGAGTAATAATATTCTTTTCCTCGTAGAGCTACCTAAATTTAAGTAAGTTGTAGCTCTTATAACTATTAAGAATTAGCAATTAATATATACTAATAGTATAATCTTTTATATACGCGTTAAAGTACTTTAACTACTTAATACTAATATTATTTATTATCTAGCTGTTATTAGTAACCTATATAGCTTAGGTTAGTAGAATATTATCTTCTTTATACTATATAGAGAGGTAGTAGGTGCCTGTAAAGATAATAAAAGGTAGTATCGCCTATCTTATCGCGTTAATACTCTAGATAACTATAGTCTACTTATAATTACCTAGCTAGAACTACTTTAGTTAATTCTATCTCTTAGAGCTAGTAACTACTACTTCTATTAATATTACGTCTATTATAAAGCCTAATTTATTAAAGTTATATATATCTCTATTAATAATACTATACTTAGCCTTTATATTTTATATAAGGTAGAACCAGCCTCTTATAACCTTAAGATTCTTATATTTAGCTCTTAAATAGTTGTATTTTTAATTAAATTTAACCTTAAGCTTAGGCGTATATTTAATAAAGTTCTCTATCTAGTTCTTTCTAACCTAGCTAGTAGAGTACTATTATTAACCTAAGTTCCGCGTATATATATAATAACCGCTATTGCAGTTGTATACGCACTAGGGCCTTATTTACGTTAGATTGGTTAGAGGTAGTAGCTTTAGTAAAGAGAGAGTATTAGGTTCGCCGGTTCTTTAAATGTAACAAGTATATTTAGAAGTCTAATAGAGTAATAAGATAAATCTGCGAGAATAACTATAAAGGATTTAATCTAAGTAAAAAGATCTCCTATCTTATATAGCTAAGTCTAAGACTGCTAAGTCTAGCTTATTAGGTCTATTAGGTCTATTAGGTTTATTCTACTATACCTAATACTTCTACTATAGTTATATATATAGATTATGCTATACTTTATTATTTAACTAATTATCTCCCTAGTTTCTACAGTCCTACTACTTACTGTCTAATAACTAGTCCTTAATATACTACTACCTGTTAATACCTTATCAGTCCTTATCTAAGTTAACCTCTATAGTAGCTAATATTAGATTAAGCCCTAGCTATAGAGGCGGTGCTTCTTAGCATTCTATATTTATAATATCTGCTCTCCCCTCTATAGGTTCGTCCTAAAGCTCCTTAATCTATTATCTTACCTATTCCGTCTAAGTGTAATATCCTACTATTATTAGTAGTTTATTCTAGCTTCTAATATACTTAGTATAGGTATACTATAAGGCCGTATTTATATTTTCCTGTTCCGGAGTTAGTACTTTATATATTCTAGTAGGTCCTACTCAACTCGTGAGTATAGCTCTATTCTTCTTCCTTTTCTCTTTCTACCATACTAAAGGTTTAATACAAGAACACCTCTGCCCGCAATTACCATACTAGTTTCTTAATTCTTTTACTAGGTATTATAATAGATCTGCCTCGCTGTTATTTAAACTACTAGTCTATAAACCGTAACTACTATAGTAATACTACTCTTTTTTCTATATATAGAAAGTATCTTTCTTAGGGTTTATCTTACAATCTTTCCTTAACCGAGGGTACCTTTTACTATTTTCTAGCAAACATGTCGAAGGCCTATAAAGAGTTTACCTCTACCTATTAAGATTTTATAGCTATTAAGGAAGAGGGAATTTATTATTTAGAGGAATCCGCGCGTTACTATTAAGTAGCTCTTTTTTACCTAAAACATACTAAGAAGCGCGTTCGTTCTTTAGAGGAATATAGTCTTAATCTTAGTAAACGAGAGGTAAAGTTAATAGAAGAGTAAGAGAAGTTGGAGGAAGAGAAGAGGAAGTCCACCGTGTCCGAAACGCTTTCTACTATTACTCTAAGTTCTGTATAAGAGGCTCCTTCTATATTACTACTACTATTACTTCCTAACTAGGCTCTATTTAACAACCTATTATTCTAGCCTTTTAATAAAACTCCTTTAGCTTTATAGTATAGTTAGTTAGATTCTATACTAGTTCTTATAAACTTTCCTCCTATAGGTATCTTTTCTACTTTACTAGATATCTCTACTAACGTCCGAACCATTTTCTAGCTAGTATATATTCTACTTCGTATTTCTATTCTAGTTCTAAGTTAATAGTTTCTTATAGTAGTATATTATCTAGTACTAGTTCTAGTTTTAATTTATGAAATACTAGGTGTATTTTTATATTTTCTAGTAGCTTTAGTTTAAAATTTATAGGTCTAACCTGTTCTTTAATTAGAAATAGTCCTTATAGGCCTCTTAGTCTTCAAGTTTTTTATTAATAGAAAAACTTTACCCCCCTTTTTAAAGGTTAGTTCCTTAACCCTTAGCTTATTAGCTTATTCTACTATTTTAAAGTTTCTTAACTAAATCTTTTTCCTAAGCTGATTGTAGATTTCTTTTATTTCTCTAGCTTTCTAGTCTACTAGTAGAACTAAAGACTTTTTCTTATTCTATTTCTAATACGTAACAGCTTTTCATCTATAGTTAGCTTTAAAGAGTATAGTCCCTATTATACTTTAGGTTGTTCTATTATAAGCTATCTATACTATAGGTAATAATTCGACTTAATTATCTTATTATTTATTAATATATATCCTTAGATATGTTTTTAAACTCTAGTTAACTTGTTCTATTTAACTGTCTATCTATAAGTAGAAGCTAGTTAATATCTATTATTAGATTCCTATCTTTTCTATCTATCCTTACCAGTACTTAGATATAAATAACTTATCTCTATCTAAGGTAATATACTTTAAGACTCTATACTTTATAAATATTATATATAATAACTTATACGCTAGTTTAGGTACTATTATAGTTTCTAATACTAGTCTAAAGTATATATATTTCGTTAATTAATCTACTATATTTATAATTATATCGTATCTTCTTCTTAACCCTAGTTCTACTAACTCTAGTAACTTAGTTATAAAGTTAATTGTAATCCATTCCTATAGTTCTTTAGATGCTTCTAACAGCTGTAAGAATCTATAAGGCTTATATCTTATAGCCTTATTCTTTCCGCATTCTAAACACTTATTTAGTATATCTTATACTTCCTTTCTTATATTGGTAAGAGTAAAGCTCTTCTTTAGCCTTTACTCTATTTCTACTACTCCTAAGTACTTCTATTCTAGCGATTTATATATTTCTTTTATTATCTACTTTTATACGTATAGATATATATATAGTTGTTTCTAAGTTGCGTTTTTAATTACTTTTACTTTATTACTACTTATTAGATATTACTCTACTATCTGCATGTCTCTTAGCTTCTATTACTAGTTTTACTCTAGTATAGTTAGTTTTATAACTTAGACGACTCGTAGATAGTTGTATATAAGAGATCTATCTAATTCTTATCTTAGGATCGTATCTCTTTTATACTTTTCTTTAGTTATATAGTTGGCTCTACAACTTAGTATATCTACAACTATATTTTCTAACCCTTTCTAGTGCGTTATTCTAAAGTTGTAGTCTGCTAACTATTCTACCTACTATATTTATCTTTCTATAAGTTCTTTTATTATTATAAAGTATATAAGGTTCTTATAATCTATTTAGACTTCGAATAGGTATTTAGTTCCTACTAGGTATACTCGCTATTCCCTTAATACTTTAACTATTACTAATAGTTTCTTATCGTATATATTATAGTTAAATTCTTCTAGTTTTATTTTCCTTGAAAAGTAGGCTTATAACCTCTACTTTCCGTCTTCGTCTTACTAACTTAAGTAAGCACCTATTACTTTGTCTAAAGTATTAGTTTCTACTTAGAATTACTTCTCTAGGTCTAGTATCCTTAGTATTAATGCTGAGGTAAAGCAAGCTTTTAGTTCCTTAAAGGCTTTTTACTACGCTTCTTACTACTCGAACCCTTTTTCTTTCTTAGTAATCTCTATTAAGGGTGCTACTACTTTAGAGTACCCGCTTATAAATTTCCTATAGAAATTCGCGAAGCCTAGGAAAGACTAGACTTATTTAACTAAGGTAGGTATTAGCTATTCTAGTATTACTTTAACCTTTTCTTATTCCATCTTAATACTGTCTCTAGATATCTAGAACCCTAAGAATCCTATTCCTATCTTATAAAACTCACATTTCTTTAAGACTATAAGTAACTTATACTCCTATAGTTTCTCTAGTACTTTTCTAATATATTCTTTATACTCTCTTAGCGATCTATTTATATAGACTAGAATATTATCTAAATATACTATTATAAATATATCTAAGTATTCTCTTAATATATTATTTATAACTGCCTGGAAGGTTACTAGTATATTTATAAGTCCGAATAGTATTACTAGGTATTTAAAGAGACCTTCTCTTATCTTAAATACCGTTTTCTATTTATAGCCCTCTTTTATCCGAATTTAGTAGTATCCTTCTCTTATATTAAACTTTATAAACTACTTAGCTCCTTATAACCGACTTATAAGTTCTATTATCCTAGGTAATAGGTATCTATTTTTTTTAGTTATATTGTTTAGCTATCTATAGTTTACGTATAACCTTAGTTTACTATTTTTCTTAGGTACGAACAATATTAGTAATACTATTTTACTCTAGCTTAGTTGTATATACCCTCTTACTAAATTCTTTTAGATATACTTCCTAAGTTCTTCTCTTTATTTTTAATTTAAGTTATATATTAGACTAGATCTTAGCTTCTTTTTATCCTCGATAATTATTTTATAGTTATATTCCTTATACTTAGGTAACATTCTATTCTCTACTTCTTTATATAGCCCTACAAATTTACTATAATCTTCTTAGATTTCTTAGAGTATACTATCATCCTATAGTTTCTTATATACTTTTTAAACTACAATAATACCTAGCATCTATTTTATCTTCTTAAGATATCTCGCTATTATAGCTACTAATACTCTCTATATTAACTGTAGACCCGAAGAATGTCTTACCTTATATTATCCTACTACCCGTTTTATTTTAGATCGGCTCTATAGCCTATAAACTATCTCTTACTACTAATCTACTCTAGGATTATATTTAGCTAACTAGTTTATGTCTAGTAATATGTTAAATTTTCTTAGGTTTATAATATCAATACTTCTTATATTAGTATATCCTATAATATTAAGCACTTACTTCTTAGTTTCTATTAGTACGACTCCTCCGCTATAGTCTATTAACTTGTCGTCTGCTAGGTGTATCATATAAAATACTACTTTTTCCCTCTACTTTATATTATTCTTATAAACCTATTATACTAATATAAATATATCTAAAGCTCTACTATTAAGTAGTACTCTAAGCTTCTTTCTATTAAACTCTACTCGGAGTACTATATATAAAAGTACTATACTAGTAACTCTTCTAATAGCTTTCCTACCCGGTTTTTTAGTATAGCTATCGCCTTAGGGGCTACTTAGTTTTTTAACTAAGGTGGGAAGAATCTTACCTTCTCCTTTTCTCCTTTATACAGTAGATATCTATCTATACTACACCTTATCTATAGTTTTTAGGTGTAAGCAGCCTTTACTTACTTATCGTATATCTTATACTTCTATTCTAAGAAATACTATTACTATTTAATTAGTTAGTAGTCTTCGTCTAATCCTTACTATTTAAATACCCTAAATATATCTTAGTAGTACTAGTATCTAACTATATATTATTTTCAGTTTAGCGCTTTATATTCCTCTAAATATATATTATTCTTAAAACGTTCCTCCTCTTTAAATATATTTACTCCTGTTATCTTATAAGCTATAATATTAAGTCGTCTTCTAATATCTTCTTATATCTCTCTTACCTCTAAGATTACCTTTCTTAGCTCTTCGGCTTCTACAACAATTTTACTAAGCCGGTATAGATACTCTATTCTAAGGTAAATTAGACTTCTACAAATCTAATAGTACCTATTTTCTATATAATCTTCTATTTCGTTTTAAAATAGTAAGATTCTTAGTAATAATTACGTATCTATTCTCGGCTATACTTCTAGCTTTATTTTAATACCCTTATATGTCTAGCAATTATCCTAATAACAGCTGGCCTAATCTTTTTCGCAGCTGTCCTTATAAGATAGTATATATTTCCCTTTCTTACCTTTCGCTAGCTTTATAAGGTAGCTTTAGTATATCTCTTATATATACTTAAATATTTCTTTATTTGTAACCTTTCCTACCGATTTTACTACGGTTTCTAATACGTTCTAACTATCTTAAAATATTGCTTCTTCGAACGGGATATTCTAGTATTTCTAGAAGTATAGCTTTATCTAGTACGTTTTATTATAGATCTAATACTTCTTTTACTTTATTCTCTTAAAGATTGTTATACTATTAAGTCTTAGTACTCCCGGTAGATATTCTGTATATCTGATAACTACTACTACTCTCTTTAGCTATAGTTAATAATTGCTTCTTTCTTTTACTAAATAGTACGTCTTATATCTATTATCTATATAATATATCTAGTACCTTATTAGTTATTAGTATCTATTAGCAGGTTATATAGTTATTATCTAGGCTTCCTTCTTCTTATTTAGATATTCTTTCGTATAATACCCTTTCTATCTATATAGAAGGTACGCTCCCTCTTTAAGCCTTTCTTTCTTAAGATTGCTTATCCTTAATCGTTGGTAGTTCTTTCCCTTGTCCTTTTCGACTTTTCTAAGGACTATTAAATTACCGTCCTATAGCGTTATCTTACTTCCTTTTCTTACTAGTACGAATATCTGCGGCTGAGATCTTTTCTCTATCTTCCGCTTATGCTAATAGTTGTTAATCTTAACCGCTAATTCGATTATTTCTAATAGTTCTGTTAGCCTTTCTTCTCTAGCTAGGTTATCCTTAACCTTGTCCTTAAGACCTTTATAGAAGATTCCTACTAATATACTATTATCCTATCCTAGTCTAGTACTAAGTTTCTAGAATTCTATAGTATAATCTGTTACTCTTTTAGTCTAAGTTAGTCTTAGTAACTTCCTTTATACTTTCTATTCTATATCTACTTCTCCGAAGACGTTTTAGACCTTATTCTTAAATCCTTCCCAGCTCTTAAAAAGTTCGTCTATAGATTCCCTAGTCTTCTTTATATTACTTCTATTCTCCAGCTAATCTGCTATAAATAGTTCGGCCTATACTAGTAGTATCTCCTCTATATTTATTATCGTAGCTAAGATCTTATCCTTATCTAGGAAGAAGGTTATACTATTAAACCTAAAGTACAGTTTTATTAATATAAGAAAGAAGTTAATATATTCTTTCTTATTATTAAACTTTCTTAGTAAAGCTATCTTAGCTTATACTTATTATTTAGCTTTAGCCAGGTCGGCTCTAACTACAGCTAGCTTATATTATATCTATATAATACGGGTCTTCTATTCCTATACTTTCTATACTATAGCTTCTTTTAAGGCTTATAGCTTTTAAGTTATTATAACTTAACTTTGTAATATAGTAGACATCTTTAGATAGTTTCTATTCTCTTAACGTTAGGTAGTTATTATATTACTAACCTAAGTTCCGCGTATATATATAATAACCGCTATTATAGTCGTATACACGCCGGGGCCTTATTTATATTAGGTTAGTTAGAGGTGGTAGCTTTAGTAAAGAGAGAGTATTAGGTTTGCCGGTTCTTCGAATATAATAAATATATTTAGAAGTCTAATAGAGTAATAAGATAAATCTACGAGAATAACTATAAAGGACTTAATCTAAGTAAGAAGATCTCCTATCTTATATAGCTAAGTCTAAGACTGCTAAGTCTAGCTTATTAAGTCTATTAGGTCTGTTAGGTTCGTCCTACTATACCTAATACTTCTATTATAGTTATATATATAGGTTATACTATACTTTATTATCTAACTAATTATCTTCCCAATTCCCGCAGTCCTACTACTTACTATCTAATAACTAGTCCTTAATATACTGCTGCCTGTTAATACCTTATCAGTTCTTGTCCGAGTCGACCTCTATAGTAGCTGATATTAGATTAAGCCCTAGCTATAGAGGCGGTACCTTTTAGTATTCTATATTTATAATAAGTATATAGTTAGTAGTAAATTAGCTATATTTTAAATAGTAGTAAGCTACAGCGGAAATCCTCTTATACCTAGATTTAGTATATACTAAACAATTACCTACTTCTTAATCTTACTAAGCTTTATTAAATTAGGCTAGCAATCGTGTTATAGAGCTATTTCTTACTTTTATATACTAAGTATACTTTAGAAGATATTATAGATTAATATAATATAACGTATAGTTAGTATTATATCTTATTAAAGAGCTTAAAGTATAAACTATATTTTAGCTTCTTTCTAAATTAATTCTATAGTTGTTAGTTATAGTATAATATTATAAAGTATAATTATCGTAATTTTAGTAGAGTTTTAGTATTATAATTAGCTCGCTTAGGTAATTAGCTTACTTATACTATACGTTATAAAGAATTAAAAATATAAAAGAGCTCTAACTCTACTTAATATACCTATACTATAGATTATCTATAATATACTTCTTAGTTACTTCTAGCTTCTTAATATTCTACTTATATAATAGGCTGTAACTATTAGGAAAAAGTTCTATAAGGATAATCTTATAATTATAAGAGTAGTATTCTAGTAATTAATAAACTATAGTTTTACTAAATATATTCTAATACTTATAGTATTTAGATAGTAATCGGAGATTTACTAGTACTTTATTTTCAGCCTCGTTTTCTAGCTCTAAAGCTTACTTATCTTTAATTAGCTGCTTAATTTCGTATAGAGACGTAGAGAAAAACTTGTTCTCTTTTCTCTTTATATTAAAGTAGAAAGTATTAGCTAAGATAAGAGTAATAATAGGAGAATAGACTTTCTTTAGATCGGGTTTAGACTTTATTATATATATGTATATAAAAGCTCTAAACTTATTTAAACTATAGGTTATAAGAGACTAATATAGTTTTAGTAGTCTTAATAGACCTTTAATATAATAGATAGTTAGACTGTAGGACTACTAATACTAGTTCTTTTCTTATAGAGCGTTGTATTACTAGATATTTAGCTCTACCTCCTTATTATATACTAGCTAAGTTAATTATATAAGAAGAGGAGGTAAAAGATTATAAGTAGTAGGATACTTAGAAGACTATATAATCTAATTCTTATCTATATCTAGCTGGAGTTAAAAATAATATAATTATTTAATACTAATAATATAATTTTAAGTATCTAGATCTATAATAATAAATAGATAGTTTTAGATAGTTCTCCTATTAATTCGCAGGTATAAGTAGATATACTAATTAACTAGAGTTTAGATTTAGTCCTAAAAACCTTTAATAGTAATTTTAAAGGGTAAGTACTATATCGATATATATAGAGTTTAGGAGAGTAATCTAGCTACTATAAAATTAAGAAATAGGAAGCTTTAAGCGCTTATATTAATAAGGGCGTTTAATTATACACCAACGCTTTTTAAATATAGAATAGTAGGAATTTAGAAGTACTTTCCTCTAAATAAATATAACAAATTAATATTTAATAAGTTATATTTATTTAAGTCTAAAATAGAGAGTTTTTTTAGGTATTTCTATTTCCCATCTAAGAACTATCTAGGTA
>ML986936.1:4335-16013 GCA_010094045.1 Lojkania enalia | reverse complement strand
ACCTATAAATAGATAGATAAATAGAACGAATAAACTAAATAGTAGAGTAATACTTATAGTACTACCTTAACTATAGATAAAATAATTAGATAATACTACTACTAATAGTATAACTCGCGTATAATAGTACTATATATAGTATAATTAGAGTATTACTATTTATAGTAAACTATAGATATAAACTAAAAACCTATAATACTCTAATTAAAGTAGTATTATAGGTACTTTAGATATAGGAATAAGTTGAGATTATTTAACAAATATAAGACTTACTAAAGAAAGACCTCTAGTTCTTATAATATACTATAAAAAAATACTATAATAAGAAATATAAATAACTACCTTACTTTAAAAAGAAAGAAAAGGTTTAGCTGCTACGACGAAATATTTAAAGTAAACAACTAAGTAGTAAACTAGATTATATTAAAATTAGACTATATAAAATTGAAGAATAAATATTACCCATAAACTATTAACTTAAATTACTTACAACTATAAAAATCTACTTAACCTTCTATATTATACTTATAGAAAAGGCACCCTAAAACGCTAAACTAGTAGTATATAATATAGATATATATAGAGAGAACTAGGAATAGAAAGTTAAGAAAATAATAAGGTATAAAATATAGAATAGTAAATAATACTATCTAATTAAATAGTTGGAAATAGATAAATATAAGAACCTATAGAATAATACCTAAGAACTAGAAGAAAACTTTAGCCTTATAGCGTTATAGATATATTATAAAAACTAAATTCGCGAAGAAAATCTAGAGATAAAGTAGTAGAATTAAATAATATTAGCTATATTATAGGAGGCGACTCTATCTTAAGAAGAAGACCTATCTTATAATCCGTCTCTTTCTCTTCCTTAAGCTACTCCTATATATATTTATAATCCTCCGCCTACCTATACTTTACTTATTTATAAACTTTATAAAGATGCTAAATCTTTATATAGGCTGCTACTATCTTATTAAGAAGCTATTCTAACTCTTTTTAAACTAGATAAATCTTCTCCTCTAACTTTATAATTTTAGCATCCTATTTTACTACTAGGAAGAATTAAGAATAAACTAGTAGTATAGAATTATAATATATATATAATCTAAGTATTACAATCTATATTATATAATAAACGTATACTAGTATATAGGTATTCTAAATAATATAATTTTTTAGGTATCTCTTTCTTATCTATCTTATAAATTAGCCTCTTATAGAAATACTAGGAGTAAGGTATAATAATCTTACCTAAGTAGTTTATATAATTAGTATAATAGTATCTATTTAGGGTTAAATAATAAAGGGGAGGTATTAGAAATATATATAGTATTAGTAAAGACAGCGTATTAACCCTACTATATACTAGATTAGAACAGGAAAACTCTTAAGCTAAGAGTTTAGAGGAGAAAAGTAGTATTACGGATGCCTTTATAGGAATCTCTATATTAGACCTAATTAAGATTTAAAACTCTATATAACTAGAAGAATAAAACTAATATAAAATATATAATATATTTAGCAGCTTAATTAATTAAGTAATTAAATATACTTAGTTACTTAGTTAGCTAAGTAACTAAGTAGGAAAGAATAGTAAGAGAATTAAATTATATTTAACAATCTTATAACTCTAACCTTTATAGCTCTTTATAGTTAACTTAAATATCTTTTATATACTCTACTTATATACTTCTATTATAAGCCTATAAGAATAATCTCCCCGTAGTATATAATTATTCTTAGTTATTACTCTATCCTATACCTAGCTAATTAGAGGCTATTATAGTAAACGATACTAGTAGAGTAAACGCTAATTATAAAAACGCTACTCTTCCTACCTATTCTACTTCTTTAATTCTTATACTTTCTTAACCGCCTTAGTAAATATAATTCTCTTAGTCTTTAACTACATATATAGTATAGTTATTATAGCTCTATATAGGATATAATAGAGTACTTTATAACTTATAGTAAGCTATATAAAGTAGATAGTAACTATAAATTTGCTTTTTTAGATCTACTTATAGTAGAATATTTCTACAAAGGTATTTAATATAATATTTATTTCTACTACCTTAAAAAGAATAATAAAGATTATTTTAAAGTATATTCTAGGCTAATATAATATATTCTAATATTCTTATAGTTAATATACCTATAGTTAAATCTATCTATACTAGAATATATTATAAAGGTTAATTAAGCTATTAAAACCTTTATTACTACCCGCGTTAATAGTAATAAAACTTAACTAGTTTAAAGGGTCTAAAATACTACTTAAATAGTAGTTGAGTAGACTTAAATATATATTCTAACCCTTTTTTATATATATTCTAGTACTAATAGTAATATTTAGGCTTAGTAAGAAAGATTCTAACTTTCTATTCGCTTATAATAGTAAGAATAGAAAGATCTTATCTAGAATTAAACTTACTAGCTAAAATTATACTAAGATTATTATAGGGATTTTTAATTAGTCTACTAAGCTATATTAGATATCGATGTATAATATTACGGTCGATATTATGCTAGATATTATACTAGATATTAGCTAATATACCCCTTTTTTATATATATAAATATAGCCTGCTAGCTATCTTTAATTAACTAGTTTAACTCCTTATCTTCCTCCCTACAATAAGATTTGCCTCTTACTATAGTTATAAGCCCGGTTACTATACTAAAATAATTATAACTTAACCTTTTTATATATATATTACAATTAATATTATATCTTTTTTATTTAGTATTATAATATTATAATATTATTATTTTTATCGTTTACTAACAATCTTTAGGTACTTAGCTATTAGACTTATATATAAATTCTATACTTTATAAACCTATTAATATACCATATTATATTTAAGGCTATTTTATTCTCTAGTATTAATATACTCTAGTATATTTCTAGTATTATAACGGTTATATACTCCTCTATAGCTATATTTAAGAAGAAAATACTTAATACTTCTAATAATTAAGAGGATTAGCTTAAATAGTATAAATTAATAGCTAGTAGGTTAAGAGTATAAAGATATTTAGATCTAAACGTACTTTTTAAAAAGGTTAAAATCTATAAACTAGAACCTCCCCTCTTTAATATAGGTAAGTTCCAGACCCTAAAGATAAATCTAGAAGGGGAAATAGAAAGATACCCCTCTAGTAGAATTATATATAAGGAAATAACCTTAATATAAATAATAGATTAAAACTAGGTAAGAGACTAGTATAACTAATAGAAAAAGAATTAGATTAAAATTAATAATACTTTCTATACTATATATAGTAATATTCTAACAATAATATTACCTTAATATAAAGTAATACTTAATAATAATATAACTAGTTATAAGATTCTTAGAATTTTATAGAAAAAGTTAGCACCTACTATTAAATTAAGGGAGTAACTAATCTAGAAGGAATATTAAACTCTCTTCAAGTACCTAACTAATAGAGAAGTAGAGAAGTAGCTAAATTAGTAGAATTAGATAATCTATTATACTAAAGCTACTAGTTTAGTAGAAGTTTAGGGCCTTAAAGTAGAAAAGGATTTTCTTCTAATAGTTGTTAAAAAAGATAAGGTATAGACGCTAATCTATATAATACTAATTAACGTTAAAAATAAGCTAGATAGAATTAATTAACTAATTCTTATAATTAAATAATTAGTATACTAATATACTAATTATTATAAATATTTTAATCTATAAAAAACGTTTAACTTATTTATAACTTTATAATATCTATTAATTCCTCAAGTATATTCTAATAGTACTATATAGTAGTTTTAAGAAAAATCCGGTTTATAATTATATACTCTACTACCCTACTTTTATAAGAAGTAGTATTTCTAGAGTAATTATAAGTATATAAATAAATCGATTAGACTACTAAATTAGATACTAGATTAGAAAATATTAAAAGGCCTAAGATAATATTTTAAATAAGAATAACTAAATAAAAAAGAATACTTTAAAGGTAAATATAGAAAAATATAAAAAGTTAAAATCTTTATTTAATAATAAAGCCTTTATAAAGGCTACTAACCTCTAGAGAAATACTTAAGTAATTTAAAGAGGTAATTTTTTAGCAAGTACTACCCTTAAAAAGAAGATACTAACGTATCTTACAAGCGAGTAGCCTATATAAGCGAGCGGCCTATATAAGTAAGCGGTCTACTCTATTACTAAAATATAATACCTAAGCTTTTAATAATAATATAATAATAAAATAATAAAATAATAAAAATATAGCTTAAAACGAGAATTAAGTAAACTTAGCTTTTTTAGCTACTAAAAGAGGCTAAATAAAAAGTAAAAGATATACTACTTTAATATTTAATATAATTCGAACGACCGTATACTAATAATATACTAGAATCTACTTATAGCGTAATTATAAGCCTAACTTAAAGAGACTAATAAAACTTAAAAAGGAGATTATTATTTAATATATATTTAACCTAGATTTATAAGAATTTATACTTACTTTAGCTACTATATAAGATATAGCTAATAGCTTACTTATTAAGCGCGGTATAGGCTAGATTAATATATATTAGCCTAGGAACTTTATTAGATATACTTTTAAGTTTAAGACACGTCTAAATTAGCCTTATAATTACTAGAAAGCTTTATACGAAAATTTTAAGGTAATTAAAGGCTAGTTTAAATTTATATAGTATACTAAAGAGAAGTATAATATTATAAATAAGGATATATATAACTTTAATAAATCTAGCTTTTAAATAGGTATTATTTTATTATAACTAGTTATTATAGGTATAGAGAGATATAATCAACTAAAAGTAATTTAATTAGGTAATTATAAAAGGATTTTAGTAATTTAGGAGATTAATACTACTAGCTAGATGCTCCTACTCTTTATTATTATTACTAGCTACTACTATCTCTCTACCTAATACGAAGGCGATAATATACCTAAGAACTAGGCTATTATAGTTAGTAAAAACGGCTAGATAATAAATAAACTTAGTATTAAATAGTTAAAATACTTTTATAAATATATAAAAGATTATATAATAGATACGCGTCGACTACTAATCTTTAATAGCTATAATAGCTATAACTTATTTAATTTCTAGAAACTCTATAAGAAATAGAGTGTTATTCTACTCTATATACTAGCTTATTTATTATATCTATTACAGCTACTAAATATAGGCTACTTTTTACTATTAAAATATATATATAGAAATTAGATTTTAGTTTTAGTATGCAATTATATTAACTATATTATAAAACTTAAGTTCTTTTTAACTTTTAAAGCTACTTTTAATATATTAATTATAAAGGATAATATCTATATAAGCTTTTAAAGAGCTAGTCTAGTTTTATTTAATCTAGAAGTAGTACTTTTAAAGCTTAATATAAAGTTTCGTATACTAATACTACTAGTATAAAATAATACCCTATAAGAAGTAAAAATACTAAGTAACATATATAAGCTAGAAGCTTAATTAATATTAATTTATAATTGGATTTAAAGAGATATAAACTCTTTACTAGCTTCTATTATTAAGAAGTTAAATTAGCTTAAAAAAGGCTTTATAAAAGTAATATATCAGATCGGGTTAATATATAATAAAATCGTCAGCCTTTAAAAAGTAAATAAAGTAGTAATAAAATAGAAATAGTAGAAAAAAAGGCGGATTTAAGTATAAGGGACTCTAATAAAAATATAAGGAGAGATAATTATTACTAAAAAGAATAATAAGGAGGAAACTCGGGCTATAATACGCTAATTTAGGGTGCGATTAAATATAAGTAGATAGTATAAAGCGCGCTATAGTTACTACGGTAAAACTAGATATAATTCTTATATATACTAGAAAAATATAAAGGTATCTATAGAATAATTATACAAGTTGTAAATTACTATTATATTACTTAGTTATTAAGTTATATGTATATAAAGGTTAAAAAAGTTAATAGAGTAGACTACTTACTTATATAGACCGCTCGCTTATAAAGTACGTTAGTATTTTAAATTAATAGATATTTAATCTAGGTTCTAATATCTATATATATAACTTAAAGACTTTTAGTTAATAGACTATTTAGATAGTAAATTCTAAAGATAAAATTATTATAGAAGATAGTATATACTTTATATTAGAATAGAGTATTATTATAATTATAATTAATTCTTCTATAGGCCTAAAGAATATTAAGCTAATAGAAGTTACTTATATCCTTTAGTTACTAACTAATATAATAGCTCTAATTAGAAATAGAAAATAGAGTATTTAGTTTAACTTAGGTAGAGATTACTTTTACTAGTATAATTACTATAATATTATTTATTATTTAGAGTTGTTTAATAGCTACTAGCTACTAAATATAAACCTAGTAAAAAGATTTCTACTCGATTTACTTTCCGGATATAAGATAGTTATAGTAATTAAGAAAAAGCTCTTCTATTATTAGTAACTAATATAAATTATTTCTTTAGCTAAAATATACTAATTATTAGACTATCTAGGTAGAGATTTAGTATTAGCCCTATTTTAAGCAGCTAAAGGTATCTAATTAAATAATTAGAAAGTACTAGTATAGTAAGATTATTAGATATATATATAAGCGAAGTTATTATAGTAGATTAGCTAATATAGTTAATTTTATCTAGTTACTAAACTATTTAAGAGAATTATAATTAATATTATATAACTTTAAAAGAACTATAAGAGGTACTATAATAGTAAGAGATACCTATTTTATATAACATATAGTATAAGCGAGCTAATTACCTAAGTAAGCTGATTATAATGCTAAGACTCTACTAAAATCGCGATAATTATACTTTATAGTATTATACTACAACTAATAACTGTAGAATTAATTTAGAAAGAAGCTAGAATATAGCTTATACTTTAAGCTCTTTAATAAGATGTAATACTAACTATATATCGCGTTGCATTAATCTATAATATCTTCTAAAGTATACTTAGTATACGAAGATAAGGAACAGCTCTATAACGCGATTACCAGCCTAATTTAATAAAGCTTAGTAAGATTAAGGAGTAGGTAATTATTTAGTATATACTAGATTTAGATATAAGAGGATTTCCGCCGCGGCTTACTACTATTTAAGATATAGCTAATTTACTACTAGCTGCGCGCTCTACTAGCTAGGTTAGAAAGAACTAGATAGAGAATTTTATTAAATGTACGCCTAAGCTTAAGGTTAAATTTAATTAAAAGTATAACTATTTAAAAGCTAAATATAAGGATCTTAAGGTTATAGGAGGCTGGTTCTACCTTATATAGAATATAAAGGCTAAGTATAGTATTATCGACGAAAATATATATAACTTTAGTAAATTAGGCTTTATAATAAGCGTAATATTAATAGGAGTAGTAGTTACTAGCTCTAAGAGATAGAATCGACTAAAGCAGCTCCAGCTAGGTAATTGTAAGTAGACTATAGTTATCTAGGGTATTAACGCGATAGGATAGATAATACTACCTTTTATTATCTTTATAAGTACCTACCACCTCTCTATATAGTATAAAGAAGACGATATTCTACCAACCTAGGCTATATAGGTTACTGATAATAGCTGGACGATAAATAATATTAGTATTAAGTAGTTAAAGTACTTTAACACGTATATAAAGAATTATACTATTAGTACGTATTAATTGCTAATTCTTAACAGCTATAAGAGCTACAACTCGCTTGAATTCAGGTAGCTCTACGAGGAAAAGAATATTATTACTCTCTATATACCTCTATATTTATCGTATCTACTATAGCTACTAAATATAGGTTATTTCTCGCCTTTAAAGACTGTATATAGGCGCTAAGTCGAGCAGCTGATATACGGTTATATTAACTATATTATAAAAATCGAGTTCTTACCCTATTTTAAAGTAGCTTTTAATATAGTAATTACGAAGAGTAATATCCTAAGTAGCTTTTAAGGCGCTAGTCTAGTTCTATTTAACCTAGATATAATACTATTAAAGCTTGAAGTTTAACTATATATACTAATACCCCCTATAGTTGAAAATACCCCTTAAGAGTTAAAAATACTAAGTAATCCTATTAAATTTAGGTCTTAATCTATATACGTTCGATTAAGAGTTTAAAAGTATCTAGATAGCTTACCTACTTTAATAGTAGAAACGTTTAAATAGTTTATAAAGGGTACTATATATATAATATATAAAAATGTACTATTATGTACTTAGGTTACTAAGTTTTAAGTAGCTAATAAGGCTGCTATATAACGTCGATCGCATAAAAGAAAGTATATATAGAAGAAAGGTAATCTAATAATTAAAGAAGGCGCTTAATTAACTACTCTAAAAGATTTTAGTACTCGTACTAATAGGAAGAAGGGTAGAAAGAAGACGCGCGTTAATAGAGACTAGCCGACTTAAAGATGCTGCAGGTAGTATAGTAAGGCTAAGTATAACTCGCGGACGTGTAAAAATAATACTATAGATATAGAAGAATAGGCTACTATACTATATAGTATAATAGAATATAAGAAAGTATAATATTTTGCGAAAAGTAGTCGCGATTTTAGTATAGTCTTAGCATTATAATTAGCTCGCTTAGGTAATCAGCTCGCTTGTACTGTACGTTAGTTAATTAAGTATCCTAATAGTATAAGAGATTTATAATATATAATCGGTTAAAATCTACTCTTATAAAAGTCTTTAAAATATTATTAGCAAAAATTAAATAATAGTATAAAAGAAAGATTATATATATTTATATAGATAATAACTTAAACTTCTTAAAACTTATAGAAGTATTACTTAATTAAAGAATTGTAATTAAAGCTTACGCGTTTTATATACCTAAGTAGAATAGTTTAATAAAGTAAGTAGAATATTAAATTATAACCCGCGCGCGTACTTTTATAATAGAAGATAATATCTCTAATAAATATACTAATAAATTAGCTTATATAATAATATACCTACTTAATAGAACGCTAATTATAAGCCTTTAATTTAAAACTCTATATAAGGCCGTTTTTAGTTATAAACCGTCTTTTATTTACCTTTAGGTTATAAGATTATAAGTATACGTTTTAGATAAAACTCTATTAAAAAGTAATAAACTAGTATTATAAGTACTAATCGGGAAATTCTTATAATATAGGAGTATAAATATATACCGAGTACTAATTCTAAAACTAAAACGGGTATTTAATACTAGAGACGTTATATTTAGTAATATTATATCTAGTAAGGAGGAAGAATATCTACTAAAAGAATCTCTAGAGAAGTTTCTTTTTTAAATTAATAATATTAAAAGCTCTATTAATAGTAGTAATAATAAAATAATTAAAGTTATAGAAGCGATTTATAAGGATTAACTACCTAATTAAGATATCCCTACTAAGTTAGTAGATAATTTAATTAGTAAGAAAGCTTATTAGTAGAAGAATACTATTTTTAAAGAATAAATCGACGATATTACTAGTAATTAGGGACTTTAAACGCTAGAATTAATACTAGTACTAGTACTAAAGAATTAGGATACCCTTATAATACTATTAGTAGATAGTAAGAATACTGCGTTTAGTAATAATTTGCTATAAAAATAGTAACTATCGCCTCTTTATACTTCTATACCCTTAAGAAGAATAAATAATATCTTATAGAAGGAAGAAATTAGTAGCTAAATATTAAGAGATAATATAATCTAGAAAGGTAGATCTCTATATAGCTGTAAGCTACTTTAATTATACTTTATAACTTTTATAGTACTATCTAATAGTAAGCTAATACTAGTAAATTATATAAAGGAAACTTATACTATTAGAAAATATTATTATAATTAGCTTCTACTAGAACTAAAGTACTATAAGAATCTAAAGAATTACCTCTTTAGTACTAGCTTCTATAAGACCTATTATACTAAGTTATAGAAGTAGAAGAATATAGATATCTAGTAAAAGATAATAATCCTCTAAAACTCTACTAAAATTCTTCTAATAATATAGGTATTCGTATATAAATTTAATAAGAACGGTTTTCTATATAAATTTAAGGCTAGATTAGTTATATATAGCGATCTGTAATTTTAATAGAGAGATACCTATACTATTATACTAGCTATATAAACCTTTTACTTTCTAATATTAATTGCAACTTATTTTAAACTTAATATATACTAGTTTAATATCGTTAATACGTTCCTTAACTACTAATTAGATAGGTTAATATATATCTATATACTAGAAGGTTTTATATATAAGTATAGAAAATATCTACAATTATAGAAAGCTATATATAGTTTTAAGAATATTCTAAAACTTTAGTATTATAAGCTAGATAGGATTCTAAGGTAATTAGGCCTTAAAATAGTACTAGAAATATCTTACTTATATATAAATAATAAGCTAATTATCTTCTTTTATATTAATAATATTATAATCTTAGTTTATCTATTAAATATCTCTATTAAGTAGAAATTTAAATTATAATTAAATAATAAATATAAACTTCGATTTCTTAGAGATTTAAATTAGTTTCTAGAAGTTTAAGTTATATGCGATATATAGTAGTATAAGATTTAGCTACTATAGGACTTATTTATTAATAAGGTAGTAGCACGATTTAATATTACGGTTAATAAGAAAACGTTAAAAACGCTTCTATACGAGAATATACTACTAGCTACTATTAAGAAATCCTCTAGTAGGATATCCTACTACTAACAGCTAATTAGCTATATAGCCTAAATTATAGTCTTTATATAATCTAATATTATATAAATATACTTAATATTATTATAATACTTATAGAACCCTAGAAAATACTATATTAATACTACCTTATAAATATAGTAATATTTAATTAGTACGAAGTACTTAGTAATTATAGTAATAGCTAATAATATATAAAATACCTCTACTATTAACTAGAGTAGTAATACTAATTATATTAACTTTATAAAATAATTACTATTTTATAATATATCTAATATAGCCTTTAGTAATAATTCTAATACTTATTAAAGTTCTTATAGCTATATATTTTAACTTTTTAGAATACTAATTAATTAGAAAACCTTAATTTAATATACGGTTATAAAATCGACTATTAAAGTAGAATTATTAGTACTATTAGTTATTAGATTAGAAATAGAATAGTAGTAGAAGGCTTTTATCTTACTATACTTCTATATTAATATATAACTAGTACTACTTTATAATAGTTAATAAATAGTAGATATTATAAATAAACTATCTAAACGTTTTAATACTAAACTTTATTATATATATATATAACGTATTCTACTATTAAAGCGGCTAAACAATTAAAGCGGCTAATTTTTTTGGGTACAACAAATACTATATATAAAAAGTTAATTTATTTAATACTAATAAGAGATTCTATATATAATATACTTTTATCTAATTTAGAATTTTCCCTACTATCCTTTTAACACGTATGAGCGTTATATCTAGTCTTACTATAGTTACTATAGTAGCGTTGAGCTGGTTAAGCCCTTTCTTAAGTATTAGTACTACGAGTTTTTTTAAAAGGCTAAGAGCTTATAGATACTTTAGCAGCTATATATAAAGATCCCTTACTATATAATACTATACTACTATATTAAATATACTTTCTTTTATACGTTTTATATTTAGTTACTTCTTCTAATTACCTTTTAAACTT
>ML986935.1:7267-18378 GCA_010094045.1 Lojkania enalia | reverse complement strand
TTCTATTAGTAATATAATAACTATATTAAGCTTGTTTAGTATATTACTCGTTGTACTAGATATTAGTTCTCTATTCTATTAGTAATACGACGACTATATTAAGCTTATTTAGTATATTACTTATCGTACTAGATACTAGTTCCTGTTCCGCCAGCTTCTTAAAGAGTTAAATAACTCTCCGTTCTATTAGTAATATAACGACTATATTAAGCTATTTAGTATATTACTTATTATATTAGACGCTAGTTCCCTGTTCTGTTAGTAATATAACAACTATATTAAGCTTATTTAGTATATCGCTTATTATACTAGACGCTAGCTAGCTAGAAACAGTTCTACCCTATATAAAATAGACAACTAGTTGTACTAGGTCCCTATATTACAGCTACAATCGCTGATTGCGGCTACTTTCTAAAGAGGGGGGTACTATTATAGTATTCTTATATTCTCTCTAATATTTATATATAACGCACTCGCTTTAGTATATATATTTTCTTCTTTCCCTTTATCTTCCTACTTACCTTACGTTTAGCTTACTCTTTAGCTATCCTCTTATACAACACCTGAGATCTGTATGTAGTATACTATACTAAGTGTTAGATAAGCCTTATTATCCCTACTCGTAGCCTCTTATAATAAATATACTAGAATCCGCTTATAGTATAATTATAAGCCTAACTTAAAGAGACTAATAAAATCTAAAGAGGAGGTTATTATTTAATATATATTTAACCTAGATTTATAAGAATTTACGTCTACTTTAACTAGTATATAAGATATAGCTAATAACTTACTTACTAAATATAGTATAGGCTAGATTAGTATATATTAGCCTAGGAACTTTATTAAACGTACTCCTAAACTTAAGATATACTTAAATTAGCTTTATAATTACTAGAGAACTTTATACGAAGATTCTAAAATAATTAAAAACTAGTTTAAACTTATATAGTATACTAAAAAGAAGTATAGTATTATATTATAAAGATATATATAACTTTAATAAATCTAGTTTTTAAATAGGTAATATTTTATTATAACTAGTTATTATAAGTATAGAGAGATATAATTAACTAAAGGCAATTTAATTAGGTAATTATAAATAGATTTTAGTAATTTAAGAGATTAATACTACTAGCTAGACGCTTCTACCCTTTATTATTATTACTAGCTACTACTATCTCTCTATCTAGTACAAAGGTAATAATATACCTAAGAACTAGACTATTATAGTTAGTAAGAATAGCTAGATAATAAATAAACTTAATATTAAATAGTTAAAGTACTTTTATAGATATATATTAACTACTAATTTTTAATAGCTATAATAGTTATAACTCGCTTAATTTCTAGAAACTGTGCAAGGAATAGAGTACTATTCTACTCTATATACTAGCTTACTTATTATATCTATTATAGCTACTAGATATAGGCTACTTTTTACTATTAAAGTATATATATAGAAATTAGATCTTAGTTTTAATATATAATTATATTAACTATATTAACGTACCTTATAAGTAAGTAGCCTATATAAGCGAGCGGTCTACTCTATTACTAAAATATAACATCTAAGCTTTTAATAACAATATAATAATAAAATAATAAGAATATAGTCTAAAATAAGAATTAAATAAACTTAGCTTTTTTAGCTACTAAAAGAGGCTAAATAAATAGTAAAAGATATATTACTTTAATATTTAATATAATTTAAACAACTATATACTAATAATATACTAGAATCTACTTATAATATAATTATAAGTCTAACTTAAAGAGACTAATAAAACCTAAAAAGGAGGTTATTATTTAATATATACTTAACCTAGATTTGCGAGGATTTATATCTACTTTAGCTACTATATAAAATATAACTAATAATTTGCTTATTAAGCGCAGTATAGGCTAGATTAATATATATTAGCCTAGAAACTTTATTAGACGTATTTCTAAGCTTAAGATACGCTTAAATTAGTCTTATAATTGCTAGAAAACTCTATACGAAGATTTTAAAATAATTAAAAGCTAGTTTAAACTTATATAGTATATTAAGAAGAAATATAGTCTTATAAATAAGATATTATAGTATCCTTACGTTCTCTCTAATACCTATATATAGCACGCTCGCTTTAATATATATATTTTCTTCTTCCTCTTTATCTTCCTACTTATCTTATATTTAGCTTACTCTTTAGCTATTCTCTTATATAATACCTAAGATCTGTATATAGCATATAATACTAAGCGTTAATAAGCTTTATTATTCCTACTTATAGTTTCTTATAATATTAGAATAGCTCGCCTAGTTATATAGTAATAGTAGCTAGATAGCTACTATAGATCTCTAAATAGAAATCTTTATTATTCTCTATCTAGATTTTTCTTTCTAGTAATATCTAGCTAGAATATTAGTCTAGTAGCTATTCAGCTACTTGTATAACAGTAGTAGTAGAAGCTCTAAAACTAGTAATCTTAATTTAGTACGTACTATTATCCTCCCTTAATATATTATCGTCCTCCCTTAACGTACTATTATCCTCTCTCTACTATAGTCTTTACTCCTTATTCTATTAGTAATATAATAACTATGTTAAGCTTATTTAGTATATTACTTATCGTACTAGACGCTAGTTCCTATTCTATTAGCTCCTTAAAGAGTTAAATAACTCTCCGTTTTATTAGTAATATAATAGCTATATTAAGCTTATTTAGTATATTACTTATTATACTAGACGCTAGTTCCCCGTTCTATTAGTAATACGACGACTATATTAAGCTTATTTAATATATTACTTATTATATTAGACGCTAGCTCTTATTCCACTAGCTCTTTAAAGAGTTAAATAACTCCCCGTTCTATTAGTAATATAATAACTATATTAAGCTTATTTAGTATATTAATCGTTATATTAGATACTAGTTCCTCGTTCTATTAGTAATATAATAACTATATTAAACTTGTTTAGTATATTACTTATTATACTAAATACTAGCTAGTTAGAAATAGTTCTACCCTATATAAAATAGACAACTAGTTATACTAGGTTTTTATATTACAGCTACAATTGTTAATTACAGCTACTTTTTAAAGAGGAGAATACTACTATTATAGTGAGAGGCGAATCTTGTCTTAGGGAGGGAGATAAGGAGCTGAACTGGTTGATTGAAGATAGCTAGTGGGCCATATTTATGTACATGAAAAAGGGGTATATTAGCTAATATCTAGCGTGATATCCGGCGTAATATCGACCGTAATATCGTACGTTAATATCTAATACAGCTTAGTAGACTAGCCGAAAATCCCTATAATATACCCCCCCAGCTTTAACTGCGAAGAAGAAGCTGCGTCGAAAAAAAATAAAGGTAGATACTATACTAAAAGAGGTAAATTATATAGAGTAACTAGTAGTAGAGCTAAGTACGCTTGCAGAAATATCAATTTAATATAATATAGGGTGAGTTATAATCAATTTTTAATCACCCCCTAAGATTCTTATTAGTAATCGATTTATTTAGCTGATAGAAATTCCTGAGATTCGATTCTAGCTGAAATATCTTCTATTTTCAGTTGCTTAATAAACCTTTAGTATTATTACAGCTGTAGAACTTTTATAAAGCTATCAGCTAGTATTAGATTTATTAGTTGCTAACTGATTATAAGTTTCTACTCTACTACTTCTTAATATAGCTAGTGCTAGTATATATCTACATAGCGAAGTTTGGTATTAAAACGCTTAGACAGCTTATTTACAATATCTACTATTTGTTAATTATTATAAAGTAGTACTAGTTATATATTAATATAGAAGCGCAGTAAGGCGAAGGCCTTCTACTACTACTCTATTTCTAATCCGGCAACTAATAGTACTAATAATTCTGCCTTAGTAGTCGATTTTATAACTATACGCTAAATTGAGGCTTTTTAATCGATTAGTATTCTAAAAAGTTAAAATATATAGCTGTAGGAATTTTAACAAGTATTAGGATTATTACTAAAGGCTGTATTAAATGTGTTATAAAATAGTAATTACTTTATAGGGTTAATATAATTAATATTACTATTCTAGCTAATAGTAGAGGTATTTTATATATTATTAGCTATTACTATAATTGCTAAGTACTTTATACTAATTAGATATTACTATACCCTTAAGGTAGTATTAATATAATAATTGCTAGGGTTCTAGAAGTATTATAATAATATCGAGTATACTTACGCGATATTAGAGTATATAAAAACTATAATTTAGGCTAGATAACTAATTAGTTGTTAGTAGTAAAATATCCTATTAGAGGATTCCTTAGTAGCAGCTAGTAGTATATTCTTATATAGAGGCGTATTCAGCGCCTTCTTATTAACCGTAATATTAAATCACGCTGCTACTTTATTAATAAATAAGTTCTATAGTAGCTAGGTCTTATACTACTATATATCGCGTACGACTTAAACTCCTAGAAACTAATTTAGATCTCTAAGGGATTAAAGTTTATATTTATTACTTAATTGCGATTTAAATTTCTGCTTAGTAGAGATATTTAATAGGTAAACTAGGATTATAATATTATTAATATAAAAGAAGATAATTAACTTATTATTTATATATAAGTAAGATATTCCTAGTACTATTTTAAGGCCTAATTACCTTAGAGTCCTATCTAGCTTATAATACTAAAGTTTCGGAGCATCCTTAAAGTTATATATAGCTTTCTATAGTTGTAAATATTTCCTATACTTATATACGAAACCTTCTAGTATATAGATATATATTAACCTATCTAATCGGTAGTTAAGGAATATATTAACAATATTAAACTAGTATATATTAAGTTTAAAATGAGTTGCAATTAATATTAAAAAGCAAAAGATTCGTGCAGCTAGTATAGTAGTATAAGTATCTTCCTATTAAGATTGTAGATCGCCGCATACGACTAATCTAGCCTTAAATTTGTATAGGAAACCGTCCTCATCAAATTTATATATAAATACCTATATTACTAGGAGAATTTTAGTAGAGTCTTAGAGGATTATTACCTTTTACTAGGTATTTATATTCTTCTACTTCTATAACTTAGCGCGACAGGCCTTATAGAAGCTAATACTAAAAGGGTAATTCTTTAGATCCTTATAGTATTTCGGTTCTAGTAGAAGCTAATTGTAATAATATTTTCTAATAGTATAAGTTTCCTTTATATAATTTACCGGTATTAGCTCGCTATTAGATAGTACTGTAAAGGTTGTAAAGTATAACTAAGGCGGCTTATAGCTATATAAGGACCTACTTCCCTAAATTATATTATCCCTTAATATTTAACTACTAATTTCTTCCCTCCGCAGGGTATTATTTGTTCTTCTTAAGGGTATAGAAGTATAAGGAGACGATAGTTACCATCTTTATAGTAAATTATCGCTAAATATAGTATTCTTACTATCTACTAGTAGTGCTGTAGGGGTATCTTAATTCCTTAGTACTAGCGCTAGTATTGATTCTAGCATTAGAAGTCTCTAATTACTAGTAATATCGTCGATTTATTCTTTAAAAATAGTATTCTCCTACTAATAGGCCTTTTTACTAATTAAATTACCTGCTAACTTAGTAGGGATATTTTAATTAGGTAACTAATTCTTATAGATCGCTTCTGCAACTTTAATCGTTTTATTATTACTACTATTAATAGAGCTCTTAATATTATTAATTTAAAAAAGAATCTTCTCTAGAGATTCTTTTAGTAGATATTCCTCCTCCTTACTAGATATAATATTACTAAATATAACGTTTCTAGTATTAAGTACCTATTTTAGTTTTAGAATCAGCACTTAGTATATATTTATACTCCTATATTATAAGAGTTTCCTAATTAGTACCTATAACGCTAGTTTATTACCTTTTAATAGAGTTTTATCTAAAATATACGCTCGCGATTTTATAACCTAAGGTAAGTAAGAGATAGTTTATAGCTAAAAACGGCCTTATATAGGGTTTTAAATCGAAGGCTTATAATCAGCGTCTTATTAAGTAGGTATATTACTGTATAAGCTAATTCGTTAGTATATTTATTAGAAATATTACTTTTTATCGTAAGAGCGCACGCGCGGGTTATAATTTAGTACTCTACTCGCTCTACTAGGCTATTCTACTTAGGTGTATAAGGCGCGCGAGCTTTAATTGCAATTCTTTAATTAAGTAATACTTCTATAAGTTTTAAAAAGCTTAAGTTGTTATCTATATAAATATATACGATCTTTCTTTTATACTATTATTTAATTTTTGCTAATAGTATTTTAAAGGCTTTTATAAGGGTAGATTTTAACTAATCGTATATCGTAAATCTCTTATACTACCGGGACACCTGATTAACTATATAAAATAGGTATCTTTTACTATTATAGTACCTCTTACGGTCCTTTTAAAATTGTATAATATTAATTGCAATTCTCTTAAATAGTTTAGTAGCTAGGTAAAGTTAACTATACTAGCTAATCTACTATAATAACTTTACTTATATATATATCTAGTAATCTTACTATACTAGTACTTTCTAATCGCTCAACTAGATACCCTTAGCTACTTAAAGTAGAGTTAATACTAAATCTCTACTTAGGTAATCTAATAATTAGTACGCTTTAGCTAAAGAAATAATTTATATTAGTTATTAGTAATAGAAGAGCTTTTTCTTAATTACTACAACTATCTTATATCTAGAAAGTAAATTAAGTAGAGACCTTTTTACTAGGTCTATATCTAGTAGCTAGTAGCTGTTAAACAACTCTAAATAATAAACGATATTATAGTAATTATACTAGTAAAGGTAATTTCTACCTAAGTTAAACTAGATACCTTATTTTCTATTTCTAATTAGGGCTATTATATTAGTTAGTAATTAAGGGACGTAAGTAACTTCTATTAATTTAATATCCCTTAGGCCTGTAGGAGAATTAATCGTAATTATAATAGTACCCTATTTTAATATAGGGTATATACTACCTTCTATAACAATTTTATCTTTAGAATTTACTATTTAAGTAGTCTACTAATTAAAAGCCTTAGAGTTGTATATATAGATATTAGAATCTAGATTAAGTATCTACTAATTTAGGATACTAGTCTCTTCTTTCTTAGGGGTAGTACTTGCTGAAAAATTGCCCCTTTAAATTACCTAGATATTTCTCTAGAGGCTAGCAGCCTTTATAGAGGCTTTACTATTAAATAAGGATTTTAACTTCTTATATTTTTCTATATTTACCTTTAGAGCATTCTTTTTCCTCTAGTTATTCCTATTTAAAATATTATCTCGGGCTTTTAGTATTTCCTAATCTAGTATCTAGTTTAATAGCCTAATCGATTTATTTACGTACTTGTAATTACTTTAGAAGTGCTGCTTCTTATAGAAGTAGGGTAGTAGAGTACGCGATTGTAAACCGGATTTTTCTTAAAGCTACTATAGAGTACTATTAGAATTTGCTTAAGGAATTAATAGATATCGTAAAGCTATAAATAAGCTGAGCACTTTCTATAGATTAAAATATCTATAGTAATTAGTATATTAGTATACTAATTATTTAATCGTAGAAATTAGTTAATTAATCCTACCTAGCTTATTTTTAGCGTTAATCGGTACTATATAGATTAGCGCCTACACCTTATCTTTCTTAGTAACTGTTAGAAGAAAATCCTTTTCTACTTTAAGGCCCTAAACTTCTACTAAGCTAGCAGCCTTAGTATAATAGATTATCTAATTCTACTAATTTAGCTACTTCTCTACCTCTCTATTAGTTGGGTACTTAAGGAGAGCTTAATATTCCTTCTGGATTAGTTGCTCCCTCGACTTAATAGTAGGCGCTAACTTTTCCTGTAAGATTCTAAGAATCTTGTAGCTAGTTATATTGTTGCTAAGTATTACTTTATATTAAAACGATATTATTATTAGAATATCGCTATATATAGTATAGAGAGTATTGTTAATCTTAATCTAATTCTTCTTCTATTAGTTATATTAGTCCTTTGCCTAGTTCTAATCTGTTATTTATATTAAGGTTATCTCCTTATATATAACTCTGCTAGAGGGGTATCTTTCTATTTCCCCTTCTAGATTTATCTTTAGGGTCCGGAACTTACCTATATTAGAGAGGAGAGGTTCTAGCCTATAGATTTTAACCTTTTTAGGAGGTACGCTTAGATCTAAATATTCCTATACCCTTAGCCTACTAGCTATTAGTTTATACTGCTCGAGCTAATCCTCTTAATTACTAAAAGTACTAAGTATCTTCTTTTTAGATATAACTATAGAGGAGTATATAACCGTTATAATACTAGAAATATACTGGAATATATTAATACTAGAGAATAAAATAGCCTTAAATACGATATAACGTGTTAATAGGCTTATAAAGTATAGAATTTACACGTAATTCTAATAGCTAAGTGCCTAAAGATCGTTAGTAAACGATAAAGATAATAATATCGCGATATTATAATACTAAATAAAAAGGAGCGATATCGATTGTAATATATAAATTGAGTTGCAGCTATTTTAGTACAGTAACTGGGTTTATAACTATAGTAAGAGGCGAATCTTATCTTAGGGAGGGAGATAAGGAGCTGAACTGGTTGATTAAAGATGGCTAGTAGGCTATATTTATATATATGAAAAAGGGGTATATTAGCTAATATCTAGTATAATATCCAGCGTGATATCGACCGTAATATCGTACGTCGATATCTAATACAGCTCGGCAGACTAGCCGAAAATCCCTATAACAACTATAGTATCCTTATATTCCTCTTAATATCTATATATAATACGCTCGCTTTAGTATATATATTTTCTTCTTCCTCTTTATCTTCCTACTTACTTTACGTTTAGCTTACTCTTTAGCTATCCTCTTATACGACACCTAAGATCTATATATAGTATATAATACTAAACGTTAATAAGTCTTATTATTCTTATTTATAACTTTATATAATATAAGAATATATATAATTTTAACAAATCTAGCTTTTAAATAGATATTATCTTATTATAACTAGTTATTATAGATATAGAGAAATATAATTAGCTAAAGGTAATTTAATTAGGTAATTATAAATAGATTTTAGTAATTTAGAAGATTAATACTACTAGCTAGATACTTCTACCCTTTATTATTATTACTATCTACTACTATCTCTCTACCTAGTATAAAGGCGATAATATATCTAAGAATTAGGCTATTATAGTTAGTAAGAACGGCTAGATAATAAATAAACTTAGTATTAAGTAGTTAAAGTACTTTTATAGGTATATAAAGGATTATATAATAGACGTATATTAACTACTAATCTTTAATAGCTATAATAGTTATAACTCGCTTAATTTCTAGAAACTCTACAAGGAATAGAGTATTATTCTACTCTATATACTAGCTTATTTATTATATCTATTATAGCTACTAAATATAAGCTACTATTTACTATTAAAGTATATATATAGAAATTAGATCTTAGTCTTAGTATATAATTATATTAACTATATTATAAAACTTAAGTTCTTTCTAGCTTTTAAAGCTACTTTTAATATATTAATTATAAAGAATAATATCTATATAAGCTTTTAAAAAGCTAGTCTAGTTCTATTTAATCTAAAAGTAGTACTTTTAAAACTTAATATAAAGCTTTATATACTAATACTACTAGTATAAAATAATACCCTATAAGAAGTAAAAATACTAAGTAATATATATAAGCTAAAAACTTAATTAATATTAATTTATAATTAGATTTAAAGGGATATAAGCTCTTTACTAGCTTCTATTATTAAGAAGCTAAATTAGCTTAAAAAAGGCTCTATAAAAGCGATATATTAGATCGGGTTAATATATAATAGAATTGTTAGCCTTTAAGAAGCGAATAAAGTAGTAATAAAATAGAAATAGCGGAAAAAAAAGGCGGATTTAAGTATAAGAGACCCTAATAAAAGTATAAGAAGAGATAATTATTGCTAAAAAGAATAATAAGAAGGAAACTCAGGCTATAATATACTAATTTAGAGTATAATTAGGTATAAGCGGATAGTATAAAGCGCGCTATAACTACTATAATAAAACTAAGTATAATTCTTATATATATTAGAAAAATATAGAGGTTTTTATAAAATAATCGTATAAGTTATAAATTGCTATTATATTATTTAGTTATTAAGCTATACGTATATAAAGGTTAAAAAAGTTAATAGGGTAGACCGCTCGCTTATATAGAGCGCTTACTTATAAGGTATATTATAAAACTTAAGTTCTTTTTAACCTTTAAAGCTGCTTTTAATATATTAATTATAAAGCATAATATCTATATAAACTTTTAAGAAGCTAGTTTAGTTCTATTTAATTTAAAAGTAGTACTTTTAAAGCTTAATATAAAGCTTTATATACTAATACTACTAGTATAAAATAATACCCTATAGAAAGTAAAAATACTAAGTAATATGCGCGAGCTAAAAGCTTAATTAATATTAATTTATAATCAGATTTAAAGAGATATAAGCTTTTTACTAACTTCTATTATTAAGAAACTAAATTAGCTTAAAAAAGGCTTTATAAAAGTAATATATTAGATCGGGTTAATATATAATAAAATTATTAGCCTTTAAAAGGTAAATAAAGTAGTAATAAAATAGAAATAGTAGAAAAAAAGGCGGATTTAAGTATAAGAGACCCTAATAAAAGTATAAAAAGAGATAATTATTGCTAAAAAGGATAATAAGAAGGAAATTTAGGCTATAATTGTAACGATACAAAGAAATCGTTCTACGAAAAGCTTTATATACAACCTTATCCTAAAGCTTTTTACTTATCTTATCCTACCCCCGGTTCTACCCCTTTTCCCTTCTGTATATAGTTGCATACTCCCTTATAAGTAGCTTAGTAGTTCTTCTATATCCTTTCGTACAAGGCCTATAGGTGTTAATAGAATTCTTAGGTCCCTAAACCCCTACGTACTCTTATATACCTCTAAGTAGATTTGTGCTGCATTTAGACCTATTATCTTATCTATACTATTATATTATATAGAAGAACTTAATACTACTAGTAACAGCCTCTTTAATAATATCGCATCGATTATTTATTTAAATATATC